>JBAMJV010004916.1:47500-56043 GCA_037951105.1 Echinarachnius parma | reverse complement strand
GGTATGTTTATGTATGGCACACTGCATGGTATATTATATATACATGTATCCTTTTGGTGCCGTAATGTGTACGAGGATGGGACGTACCATGTTTAATGTTATTTGGACCAATAAGTTGAGACGCCTATAATATACCTGTACAGAGTTCATCTATAATCTAACATTAGTTGATCTGGTTCTAGGGGATCTAGGTACTGTACTTTTGCTCACATGAGCAAAAACTGATGAAGGGTTCATAAAATGTTTGTTGTTTGTGGTATCTTGCCTTTAGGACACATTATATTGATTGTATCATTACTGGCTCATATTTGACAAAAATGGGAGAGCAATTATGTCCAATACCCACCTCCCCCTTCCCATCCCCCCCCCCCCCCCCCCCCCCACACACACATACGCAGCTTCGCCTTTTGCTATCATTGTTCAAAGCTGGCATTACTACGTGCAGTTCTTGTCGTACGATATCTGCAAAATATATATACTATACCTGTGATTCTCTCTACACTCATCGACTTTCTATTGATACAAGTTTGTAAATTTAGTCAAAGAAAACAGGTGTTTAATTTGGGGATACTTCTCTGGATCGGAGGTTTCTTCATTAAATTTCTCTTTACTGCGAAATCCTAAGGTAGGATGGCTTGAATTTTCACATTTCCATTAGAAAATATCAGAAAAATGCCTGTATAACTCGTATACTACCAAATACTAAGGACAAAATCCCAAGTTTTATTGTAACAATGGCATAATAAAATGTAATCTGGTTTGAAGAAACTTAAACAGACTGTGTTTGGAAGTAAAGTATAATAATACTTTGTTTGTTTTACTCAAAATATAAGTATATTAAAATTAATTACAGCAAGCATTACCATGAACATGACAAAAAATTGTTGTTTTTCACTCTGATCCTTACAAGATAAATTGAGATGGTAAGCGTGTTTTTGTTTCGTGGTTTTTACAGGAACGCTCGGAGTCTAATATCACAATGGCGACTGGGTTCAGGGAGGATGAAGACATGTGCGAGGGGCTGGGGTGTCAGGCGGCCAGCGGAGTGGCGTACTACCTGGAGGAGAAGAGGAATCTCTGTGAGCATTGCGCAACCAAGACCGACTGTGTTAGGAAAGTGAGGAAGAATGAACTTGGTCTGTTCTGTAAGAAGCATGACACGCCGGTCAGACTTCACTGCAAACCTCACGATCTTGCTGTGTGTCATCTCTGCGCTACGATTGGCCATACAGGTCCATCATGTGAGCTACAGGATGTTGAAGATGTGATTGCAGTCAAGAAATATGAACTCAACAACTTGCAGAAAACATCAAAGGACAAAGTTTCATCCTGGAAGGAATTCAGAGAGCGACTCGATATGTGTACTGTTAAGGCAGAAGAAGAACTGCAGTTGGTAAAAGAACGCGTAAACTCAGTTATCGATGACGAAATCTCGAGGATTACCACAAAGGAACAGAATGAAATACTTGGAATCAACCAGGAGGCCGATGCAGAGATACAGAAGATTAATGAAAAGAGAAAGGCTCGGCTGGACAAATGTCACGAGGATGCGGAGAAATATTGGCAGCCAATCGAGAGCAAACGACGCGAGTTGCTTGATGACGTCACAGCTATAACTGGCAAGATTCAAACGAAGATGGTAGGCTTACAGCGCGAAGCCAGTGATGTGATAAAAGCCATGGATGAAGCAGCTGAGAGAATCAGAATCCTCCTTGAGGATGACAAGAAGCTTCTCGAAGGCGCACAGGAGCTGGTCACATCACTCACTGACACTCTGGGGAAGACGGCCGATGAGCACGTGGTCAAGCACACCACACACACGATAAAAGGTGTGCGGTTTATCGAGGGTGTAGGGAGTAAGAAGTACAATGGGAGAATCGGAGGGTATGACGGGACATGGGAGCTTAGCTGGAATAAGAAGATACCGAGTGACCTAACGGACCCTCATATCGTTGGGTGTTTGAATAATGATGAAATTATCATATCGGGTGTGGAGAAATATAAGCTCCACGCTTACTGCTATAACGTAAGGAACAAAACATGTCCGAGAGTGGTCACGAGTGATGATAAGACAGGTATTACATCCTGCGCTCTGCTGGATGAGGACACAGTAGTATGTGGTATATCCAAAAAAGGTTGTACTAGTGACAGCTTGACTGGATGCATCAGTCTGTACGATATGAACTGGCAGCTGATTAGAGACATCGCGATACCAAGAAACACATCAAGTGATTGCACACGGGTGTATGTAGCTGTTGACCGAGATGGGATGATCATAGCTGCTGAGTACAAGCAGCGGTTCATATACGTTGTAAACCCGAGAGACGGGTCAATCGTGAATACGATCACGTGTAAAGAGGACATAGGGAGGCTGCACAGTGTCGTGTCTACGCGCGACGTCATCGCGCATCCCTGTCCACGCAGTAACAGGCTTCTCATCATCGACAGGCAGGGTGCACAGAGAGAAATCACACACAGTGAAGCGATTCTGAATTTCTGCATCGATCCCCTGACAGATGACCTGTACGTGGTGTACTGGGATGAGGAACGTAAGCAGGCTGTGATTTGTCAGTTGTCCGGCGAGCGTCACCAGGAGAGGGTAATCAGCTTTGATGTACCACTAGTAAATCTAGATCGACCCATTTTATACTTTAGTCACCCAGTTATGACATCATCAGGACAGATTATTGTCTCTAACCATATCGAATGTCTTATCTTCAAGAAAAGTTTCTCTGTATAACTCAGAGAGGATTTATCTCTTTCGTAAAACTGAATTGCGCATGCATATCATCGTTCTTAAGAACTCACAGAATGACTTAACATCAGACATGGTGACAGAGGGGTAGAGAAAAAATTGATGTTTTACCTTGTCCTGTGTCCGTACTTTCAGCATATATACAGGGTGTTCCAGATAAAAACGAAACCGGATTTCATGGCAGAAGTTTTCTGTCATAATGAATAATTTCTTTGATAAGATATACATGAATGAAAAGCTCTGTTTCTCTTCTTTCATTTGATGTACAACTCATGGCACATAATTCACGCATGACTAACTTAGAACAATGGAAATTGGTGTTACCAAAATTCCATTTGCACGCAGAAATTGCAGGTTTGGGTGAGTTAGGGTAGTAAACGTACTTATTTTGAAAAGGGACAAACACCGCATACAAATTCATATTTGTATCTTTTATATGACACCTCATGATTAAAAAATAAATGATTTATGCCAGAGAACGAGTACAATGAAAACATGCGTGATTTCAGTAACTTTCCTGATCTAGCATGTTTCCCATGTTTTCCCTGATCCCCATGTTTGTGTAAGTTCACTCATGCATCAAGTCCATTGTCAACTGCTAAGTCAGGAAAGCTGAGCGACTTCTTACTCAACTATCTACTCATTTGGGCAAATCAGGCATGTTTTCATTGTACTTGTTCTCTGGCGTACATCGTTTATCTTTTGTGCATGAGGTGTCATATAAAAGATACAAATATGAATTTGTATGCGGTCTTTGTCCTTTTTCAAAATAAGTACGATTACTACTCTAAAAACTCACCCAAACTTGCAATTTCTGCGTGCAAATGGAATGTTGGTAACACCAATTTCTATTGTTTTAATTCAGTCATACGCAAATTATGTGTCATAAGTTGTACATCAAATGAAAGAAGAGAACCAGAGCTTGTCATTCATGTATATCTCTCCAAAGAAATCATTCATTATGACAGAACATTTCTGCCATGAATTCTGGTTTCGTTTTTTCTGGGACACTCTGTATAATAGAATTTCAGAGAGACCATACCAGGTGTATTGCATTTCATTACATTTGTATGCCAATGTCTGCATAAATCCGGGTAGCCTTAAAAGGGCAAGGAAAGTTATAGATCAAAGCGCTAAGTAAGATAATTATAAATGTTGTTTTGTTTGCAGTGAATTCATGCATAAATGATGAATTATATTTCCCTACCCTTTGAGTCTAAAGCATGCTCACGCCTAGAACAAAAAAAACAGTCTTTCTCTTCCGTTTGTAGTTAACTCGGGATCACCAGTTTAAAAAAAAAGGGGTGGATGGGCGTGGATAGTATGACGTCATAATATTAAAGGAGAACCAAAACCGAGTTGGATTTTGCTGACTAATTCATGCCTTGCCATCCGATCAGCGAGGTTTCTACTAATATGTATAAGATGCAAACAATTCCAATGTCTAAGCGTAATGGAGAATAATGCATGATATAAAGTAAGAAGAAGTTTGATCCACCCAATGTAAATATTTTAATTGTGCATGTTTTGTTTGTTTAAAGGGATAGTACAGTTTTTGTCAAATTGAATTTTAGTAACCAAAACCTGCACCATAACAATTCAAACTAATAGTTATAACTCCACCATGCCCAAAAGGTAAACAAAATTGCAAACGACTAAGTAAAAAGCATGTTATCATACAAAAAGAGCCGTTAAAACTCAAGAGGGCGCATTGGTTTCAACCATTTTTAATGAAAAAATTGTGCATGTGATGTTTCGTTAAAAACTATGATAAAATATAGAGAGCTCATCAATAACATTTTTTTAAAGTCGTTTGAAAATTTCTGAAAAAGTGTACCGTAAGCATTTTATATATTTTTGTTCTTAAATCATCAAATGAATGTGGAATCCAACTAATTTTATTCCGATCTGATATACTTATTAATATTTCAGCGGTTTCTGAACCGATTTTGATCAAATAGAGTTTATTCTGTCATTAAAATGGTATGCTCTTTTAAATTTGACACTCAGTTTTTCATTACCTCAAGAAACAAATTTTTTTAAGTACCCTCTATACCAAAAATTAAATATCCCTTTAATAAATATGTGTATAATGTAAATATTTTAATTTTCCCATAAATATTATAATATTCGTCATTTGAATGAGTTTATGCGTGGACAATATGCAGTAGACAAGATACAACTTTGTGGGGGAAAAAGTATATATTCCGCCCTCAACAGTTTGCATTCTTGTAATCACATTGGCTCATACACTAGTAAACGTAAATTTGCGTATTAATTTTTGTATCATGTCTCATGTATTCATGTATTGGTATAAATTAGTATCATTGTATTCATTCACCTTCAAGCGTGGTGATTTTAACGCAATATGCCTACTTTGTTTAATGTGTTATACTACAAACGCACTAAACACATTTAATTAAATTTCCATAATAACAAATACCCCGTGTTTCAGGCAGATATCATTAGTTGAATTCAGAAAGGTTCAAATTGGTTTTTATTATCATAGTATTCAGTCTACTTCATCAGAAGAGCTAAAATTTAAACGTTAAATTGGCTCATTGAAGTAAATTATGTAAATGTGTGAATGTGTAAATAAGATCATCTTCGCTGATAACCTTTCGTTCCATCTTAATGTAAATATAATGCAGTCGACCAGTTCAATGTTTGACAATTTAATTTGTTATATTTGTGTATACGGTTTTAGTCATCATTATCATATTATATATTGGCTTATAATATTCACATTATACCAGTAATCAATTTGTTTAAATATGTAAAGTACTAATGATATGATATGTAAAAATTCAAATTTATTTGTATATTTTCGAAAGTCAATTCAAATTCAGTGAACATAAACTAGAAATTTATTTAGAATTGTTGCTACAGTGGGATCATTGGTATCATTTGGTAAATATTTGGTCTATAAAACGCTTTATATATCCATTATGCGCTGCTTTGTAATATTTGGGGCTTTAGTTATGAAATGTATGTAATAGAGAGACTTATTTAGCACTTTATAATACAGTCACACCCGTCTTACCAACCGTCTGCCTATTTCAGCAGCAACCTGTGTAGAGTGGCCACCGAACACAAGCCCCCCCCCCCCCCCCTCCCCCCTGGCCTGCAGAGAAAGAATAGTCTATAGAGGTCACATGTCACCCTGACCAGTCTTCTGGTTCCCTAACGTGGGTTAGGCTTGGTAGTAATACATAGTATATAAATATTATGTAAATATTACATTTCGTATTTCCTGAATGTGCACGTTTTTATCAAAACAATTTTTTTTTAATTCTTCACATTTTCTTAGTTGTGCATTGTTTAGCTGTTTGAGATAAGAACTGCATTTATTGACATAATGTTATGAACTTGAAATTGGCATATTCTATTACTGTATGTTTTATCTATAAAATACGTAACTGTGTGTGTTTAAATTTGAAGAGATTAGAACCAAAAGGCGCTAAGTCCACTTTCCATACAAAATTAATTAACAATATCATTACATTAATAAACTATGTAGCTATCTAGAAATCCAAATGTTAGGACGAATTATACAATAAAAAATATAAAAATATTAAATGTCCCATTTTCATATTCCCATATGCATGTGTTCACAGTTGGACAAAGAAACCTGTTTTTCTCCACAAAGTTCATAAGTGGATTTAGCACCCTTTGGAGCCAACCTCTTCATTTCATATTTACATTATTAAGAGGGATAATCAGTTCTTATCTTCAGATTTAGAATGGACTCTGTAATGTATTGATATATCGGCATGAATTTGGTAATTGGTAAAAAGATTATAGGTTTTATGTCACAAATCGCAAATGTAGATTATATACAAAAGAAAATTACATGAACAAATTTTTCAACTCATTAGATCCTTATTAAAGTGCATCATCATGATATAACCAATTCGCGTTTGTACGTAGTCTGTCTACCTACCGTTTGACTATCGAGATCACTTTAAATGAGAATTCCAGACGATTTATAAAACAATACAGTATATTGGAAATAAATCTAGGGATGTGCTTGAATATTTTCAGGATTTGCCTCACTTTGGTTGATTTCTAAGAGATTTTTCTAATGTCATTAACTCTGAGGAAATAATTAAATTTACCGCACACAATCATGAGACCCTACGTAGCACCCTCACTTTGCTCAATTTCTTGAGTAGGCTTGAATCCGGTGCCACTGCATTGTGATCACTGCATGTGTCATTCATAATAGCCGGTCATGCAGAGCCAGCAAATTCAATAACCACGTTTACAGAACTTTGTGTCTATTCAAATTCCAATGAAAGCCAAACGCGTTACAATATCGGGCAGGCAAGTATTTTCAAACGGTTCTACAATGCAATAATGCTCAAAGGCACGGTCAGTGGCGCAGCGTGGACTAAACTATTCATGATCGAGCATTGTATTGGTCCGATCAAAAGAACACATTCGCTGCAGTGTAAAAACATAGATAGGCGCATAGTGAGGGTCGCACGTCACAAATTGGTGCATTGTGGGATAGAACAAGCTCGCTCGCGAATTTGTGTCATTAAGGGGCCGTCACAATTCAAAAACGGAGCCCGCCCGACTTATCTGCGAGCTCAAAAGGGCATTTTTGCCAGGAACACGGCCGGTGTATGCTCGATCACTGCGGGCTCCGCCCCGTTTTTTAGGGGTCGGCCGACGTTCGCAGGGCACCGAAACCTGCTCCCAAATTCAGCGATTTTTCGCCCGACTCCTTTTGTTTACTAATGAGCGCAGGATTTTTGATCACTAATCCATATAAGGGTCCGCCCGAGCCCCGTCCAATATGTGACAGGGAGCGAAAAATACGCTCGACTCCCTGGCGGATTGAAATTCGGCGACTCTCTGACGATCTATAAATTCGGCCGGGGTCCGTTTGATTTGTGACGCAGGCTTTAGAATTTCAAAACCAATTATAAGAACCCACAATCATAATTTTTTTCATACAAAATTGTGTTTATTGACCTAGAATATCTGTCTTTCAATTATTAGAAACTTGAAATCGTATGGAAGTCCACTTTAAATTGACCATTCTCATGACCAGGTGTTGCTTATCCGTTATGTCACATTCTTAATTTTGCATTTAAACAAGGGGTGTTTCCACAAATATGGAAATATGCTGAAATTATACCAGTTCCTAAATCATATCCACCAACTTTAAATGAATTACGGCCCATAGCCTTGACTTCTTACTTTGCTAAAATAGCTTAAACTTGTATTGCTAAATGGTTGTGGGAAGATATTTATTCACAAGATTGATAAAAACTAGTATGAAAACCGTCGGGGCCTTTTAACTTGCCATTATTTAATTGGGATGTTACATAATTTATATAAAAATGCTGATAAACAGAAAACAATCTCAACCATAGTTTTAACAGATTTTTCTAAAGCTTTTGATCGGATTAATCATACAATTTTAATTTGTAAACTTGTTATATTGGATGTACGACCATGTGTTATTTCATTAATAGTAGTCAGATTTAAAGGCCATATTTCAGATGTAAAAATTAACAATGCAGGAGTTCCTCAAGGTACCAGGTTGGGGCCTATTCTATTGTTAATCATGGTAAATGATGCATGTTATGATTGTGTATTACATTTTATAAGTATGTAGACGATTTAACTATATTGTAGAAAGTCGGAATTTTACACAAGCATCAACATTACAATCGGAATTATTATCTTTAGAAACTTGGTCTTCGCTCAATAATATGAAACTTAACCCATCTAAATGTATCGTTATGACAGTCTCTTTTATGAGGAATAAAAC
>JBAMJV010004916.1:0-42500 GCA_037951105.1 Echinarachnius parma | reverse complement strand
CTCCCATTCCCGTTCCCCCTCATCTCCCAGCCTTGCCCCCCCCCCCCCCCCAAAAAAAAAAAAAAAAAGAAGAAAAAAAAAGAAGAAAATAGTGATAGAAAATGCAGATGTGGTCCTGAGTGCGTGCCCTTGATGTACATCCCACTCCTGACGCCATTTCCCGTGCACGGCCGCATCTGCACTTTCATAATCGATCAGAACAGCAAGTGGTATGTCTATATACAGGTGAAAGGAGGGAATTGTATATCGATTAACAATGTTCAAGATACGGGAGGCGATGGGTATACCTGCCAGTGGAGACAACGCCGTTACAGGAGAAAGGTGGGGGAAAAAGCATATAAAGAAAATTAAAATGATACAAAAAGAAGGAGATTAAAACCTGGGAAGTAATTTTAAAAGAAACAAAGTATAAGAAGAATATTATTATAATGATGATGATGATGATGATGATGATGATGATGATGATGATGATGATGATGATGATGAAACTGATGATGATGATGATGATGATGATGATGATGATGATGATGATGACGATGATGATGATGATGATGATGATGTTGATGCTGATGCTGCTGCTGATGATGATGATGATATTGATGATGCTCCTGATGATGCTGATGAAGCTGCTGCTGCTGATGATGATGATTATGAAGACAATGATGAACATGATGATGCTGGCAATGATGTGGATGAATCTTGTCGATGGTGACGATGATGATAATGATAATGATGACGATGATGATGACAATGAAGACAATGATGGCGATAATAATGTTGGTGGTTATGGTGACGACGTTGACGTTATAATGAAGACATTTAAATGTTACAAAGTAAAAGAAGAATATGATGATGATAATGATGATGGTGGTGATGATGATGATGATGATGATGATGATGATGACGAAGATGACGAGGATGGCAATGATGTGAATGATGTCGACGGTGACGATGGTAATTATAATGATGATGACGATGATGATAACAATGAAGACTATGGTGGCGATGATAATTCCGATGGTTATGGTGACGACGTTGGTGATAGTGGACGATTTGACACATGACCGACATAATTATGCTTTGTCTACACATTCCGTATCGTTTCGATCAGCTGCGGCTGCTGATGGAGAGACTAAAATTATATTTACCACAGAGGGCGACATAGTGTTTGTCGCACGCAGTGGCATTGAAGATCTGATCGGTTTCATACTACTCCAACAATATTCCAATATTATTTGCTCCGAATATAATAGTGACACTTGCTCAACGGGATTACCTCTGAGAAAATATCTTCGATGTCAATTGCTCCACCAAAAAAATGCTCCGCTTAAGAACTGTGCTCTACATAAATGTTGACTCGCGCATATTGGAAGGATCATAGCAAAATATTGCAGGACAAATGTGGTATCATCTTTTCTGATATTATATTTGAGTTTGTTTCTACATCGTTACATTGATGTGTCCTCTCATGTTATTATTTGTAAACATTCTGAATACTTTTGTGGACGTGGTGTGGCAAGATTGGTAGAGCGCGCGCTTTCCAATCTCGAGATCCCGATTTCGAACCAGCCCACTCCGTTTGTCCTTCAGCAAGACAATTAATCCACATCGCTGCTCTCTACCCAGGTGTATAAATGGGTACTTGGTCGGGTGTTAATTAGCCTTCAGCGCCCGTTGGGCAGCTGGGCTAGTATGCTCCCCAGGGAGTGGAGACGGTGCACAAGATAATTGTGCGGGTTTGACCTGTACCTGATGACCAAGGGTAATAATAATGCGCTTAGAAACATTGTATTAAGCGCTATATATTATAGGTTTTCCCGCTCAATTTTGCACTTTTTTCAATCGAATTCATTTAGGGTCATTCGAATTCACGCGTTGCCGCGTAATCGTTGGTATCGGTCTTCCAAATTCCGAATAAGTGCATGCGAATTCATGCATACGCACACGCTTTCGTGAATAGACACAGAAGTTCATTTATGGGCATTCGAATTCGCGAATGTGCAGCCAACTGTCAACGGCCTTTCGCGAATTCGAATGACCATTGATGAAAAGGTATGCACTTTGTGCAAATTCACTTGCTCCTACGTGATTTTGAACGACTATTTACGAATTCGAATGCTGCTTTGGTACGGCGATCGCAAATCGCGCGAATTCGTTTGCTCCTATTATCAATTCGATTGACACAATCGCGAAATTGAGCGGGAAAACCTATATTATTATACTTTTAAATCACTCCTGGTTTACATGTTTAACCAACCGTAGGATTTTGGGTCAAACGCCCGTTTTTTCTTCTTAGTTTTCTACTATATTGTTATATAATTGGTTATTTTCTGTAGCATTAACACTTTAAATATTTGTATTGGCGCATTTTTCCAGGCACACACCACATTAGTTGTATCATTTTTCGTTTGAAATGCGATTAGAAACATCAGTATGAAGAGCTCTATAAATCTTAGGTATTATTATTATTTGGCAATATTGTTTGGATTTTTATTTCTAGGGAGCGGTCGGTCCATGTTACGATTCTAGTTTTCAGTGGAATTAGCTAGTTTAATTATACACATGTAAACTTTGTTTTGTTTTGTATGATGTTATGTATTTGATTTTTTGTTGGAAATTAAAATAAACTAAAACTGAAACTGTTAGTTTTCTTTATTCAAGTTTCTCTCAATATCCTTTTGTTGCCTCGATTTTTTTACCAAAGTAGAAACTGTGCTATAATATTTATAATATTACATATAAATACAGGCATTGTCAATCTGCAACATTACTAGTGGTTTTCAACCACTTTTTTAATGGCTAGTCCTTGCAGCGGTGTGCTAGCACACACCGCTGTTTATAGTTCCCTCAAACCTAAATTGTCATCGCACGGTCGCATTATCCCGAATCGTTGCATTTGTGACATAATTATAAATAAAGACACGATTGCCTATCCGTCTCATGTGTTCACGATCATACAAAAAACAACACGCAGTTTACGCAGAACTAGTCTCACTGTTGATCGTATAATACACCGCTAGTTAATATTGCCATTCTCTGACAAGATAATGTCTCCCTCTGCGGTTGAAAGTTGTGTTCTTGAGCTGAGTCATTTTGTCTCATTCATGCTGATCTGTATTGTAAATTATTTTTAAATAATTTAAATGATCATATACCTTTATTTGATGTAAAAGTTAATTTATATTTGATCTGAATGTAAAATCAAATGCTGTATAAATTATTATGTTAATCTGCTGATTATTGTATGTACTATACTGATTACTTGTTATTGTTTGTATGTAAGGAATAAAGAAAATAGATATCATTGAAAACAAAACGAAAATTGTCTCCTGACCATTCATGCTGCTGAGTAATCCTTTCTGCGTTGATGCTGCTCCGCATTGTCAATTACTTTGTTATAATTAAAATGCTTAATACTTTCATTTGATGTCAAATTCAAATTTATATTTATGTTCTTGTGCACATTATGTTTAGTGCTGATTACTTTATAATTGTTTGCATGCCATGAAGGAAAACAATTATATCATTGAAAAAAAGAAAAACTTATTTCCACCTACTCGTTCTTCTTCTTCCTTTTGTGGGGTTACTTGTTTCCTCACTAAAGTGGATATCGTCTTATAATTAAAACAATATCTATTTTTTACAAATTAACTTAATTTCACCATCAATTCAACATTTAATGAAATACTTGGCATTATATTTAATTCATTCTGATACCATTGGTATGTTGATGCAGTCTCTTAAGAGTTGGACTTAGCGCCACCTAGCGGGCTGTGTCCGATAGCTGTAAGGCATTATCGTACACCACCCGTCGATCGATGTCGTACACGAGCATGGCGAGTGAGGAATGAAGATCAACTTATAAATAGTTAGTAGCCCAGTCTACAGTTGAGTCACAACTCACAACAATTATTAAACAAATTGTTACAATTGTATTGTTACATTCAAATACTCATGTATTATTTAACATAAAGGGTGCAGATACATAATACTTTCATAAAGTTCTTCTTGCATAAACAAATTATTTGCCATTTAGTTCAATAGAAAGATTTGTAATGAAACTTCAAATTCAATATATATCTATGAACAAAAATCGAGTTATATAGAATTGAGTTCACTTTTCAAAACCTAATTTGGGTTTTGAAGTTAATATAAACTATGCTATTATTTGTATTATTATACTAATTAAACAACCGAAGCCTATATTAAAGGGATCTAGTAACATTGTCAAAATCCTCAAAACTTACTTGGAACCTTGGCGGTTCCCCCATACGTTGTTGTAATAGTATTAACAATAGAAGTATAGGACAGGTTTCGGTTTTTCATATGTCCCTTTCGATAAAGAGATATTTACGATTGAAGTGTTCAGATATTTAACTATCCACTGGATAGTCGTAACTGTGTACAAAGTCAGTGCAATAAGTTAGTCAATATCACTTTGCATTTTCGCTCATTACTCGGCCATATATCCATGTAACGCAAAATGTTCACACAACACCCAGTGGACATATCAGATAACAACAATACACATTGTATCAACCATTCATTGCTTCTTGCACATGTCAACAAAGTTACTAGATCCCTTTAATTGAATAATTACATTTCCACACATTGATATGTTGAAGATCAAAGTCCTATAATAACTATAAAGATGAGAAGGATTTTTTATATTGCTAAGTGTTAGTTGCTACACAACTTTTGTTTGTATGAAAAGTATGGGATAATTGATACTGTGTTAGAATTTGTTTCAGCATGTACATGCATTACGTAATATATTTGCTTGGAGATTATCAATAAATAGCCTGTGAAGGACTCAACGACAAAACCAAATTTAAAAATCGTATAGTCTCATCTAAAAGTCCTCCTTCTTTAAAACAAGATCAGTATCATACTCTTTTAACCCCAAACGTGCCAGTGGAGTACATTCCCAGTGCCACATTAATTGGAAGGCCACAGCTAAATTGTTTTTGGAGGATTTGAAAGGAATGTATGGAAAGGCAAATGTCCCACACCTGAAGATTAAGGGGTGCACTGAACAATAGAGTCACTTACGTATACAATGCCATCGCACAATACAATGGGCATGGATGGTCAAGTACTATATTATGCTTGCAATCATGCATGTGGCATCCAAGGGGTAGCTTCAATGTAAGCACTTGGCACGGTATGTGTTAAGTAACTGCTCTTCATGCACCGTGTATTATATACATCATGTTGAAGAGTAAATCAGACGGTAATAGAAAACTAATATTCTCATGATAAAATAAATGTATTAAAAAAACACATAATTGTAATGCATAAGGAAATAGAGAGAGTTGGCATGGTCGGAGGGAGATTTTATTTTTGATTTCACGTTCTTTCTCTTGATGACTTTTCCAAATGAAACAAAATAACAAGGGTAAATATTAGTTTCTATTATCCCATATTTTTCCCGGGGCAGGTTATCCCAGTACACCCCATCACCCTCTATATTCCAAAAGGTGTTAAAGGGATAGTTGAGTATTGGTCAAACTTAACTTTAGCCACCAAAACCTGCACCATTACGGTACAAAGTGATAGTTATAATTTCACCATGCTCGAAAAGTATACACAATTATAAACGACTTAGTAAAACCCCTGTTATCATTCAAAAAGAGCCGTTACAACTCAAGAGGGCACTATTTAAAAAATTCACTGGTTTTAGCCATTTTTCATACAAAATTGTGCATTTAATGTTCTGTTAAAAAAATTATTCAATAGAGATATCATCAACGACTTTTTAAAAACCTATTCAGATTTTTTTCCAAGTAGTCTTTAAGCATTTGTATTTTTTTTCTTCTAATTAGTCTAAATATCCCCCGTCGATTGCCGGTGAAGAATCTTTTGAATAAAAATATACTTATGGATATTTCAGCCGTTTCTGAACCGATTTTGATCAAATAAAGTTTATTCTGTCATTAAAATTGTATGTTCTTTCAAATTTGACAGTCAGTTTTTCATTATCTCACCAAAAAATCTCGGGGGCACTTCGGGAAATACCAATACTCAACGGTACCTTTAAATCCACTATCTCAACTTTGGAGTAAAACATGTTTCTTTGTCAAACTGTGTACACATGCCTATGAGAATATGAAAATGGAACGTTTCATACTTTGATTTTGCTGCTGTAATTTGTCCTAAAAATCCGATTCTAGATAGCTACGTAGCGTATTAATGTACTGATATCGATAACTAATGTTTTGTTAATAAAAGTAGCTTGAGCGCCATTTGGAACTAAGCTCTTCATATCACCAGATCACGTCCGTCATTAAATGTATGTCTTCTTGTCGGTTTGATATACGGTATGATATCCCTTAATCTACATAATCATGCTAATAAAGAGTCCGTTGAACCCATTGTATACAGGAACCTGGTGGGTTCGGTATTACCTCTATGGGGATTGCAATATCAAGAAGGGAACAGGTTAACTACATCCCAGCTCAATAGTGGCCTCTCCCCCTAAGGCCTTTCCCAAACATCGTATTTTCAATTGCTTCTTATGCTACAGTCACATTTGCTCTACGGCGAGCGTACGGCGGCCGTACGCCCCCGAAATCGAGAGAAACGTGCGGCGGCCGCAGAAAATCTGCGGTGGCCGCAGGGTCCCCGTACGGCGTAACCGTATATTTTACACGCCGTAGGGGTCGCCGTAGAATTATAACTAAAAGTTATAACTCTTTTTCATTTCTACGGTCGCCGAAGCAATTATACACGCCGTAGCCATGGCTACCACTCCTATACTATATAGGGGTGTAGCTGTATCGTCAATCTGGCCGCACGGTTGCCGTATGGCCCCCCTGCGGCCGCCTTGCGGTCTCCTTTCAGGCGCCTTGCGTCTGCCTTGATATTTGTTCAAATAACCTACGGCAACCGCAGGTAAGCCCTAAGGCAACCGTGCGTCAACCCTTTAAAGGCCATACGGCAGCCGCAGATTTTCTGTCTCCACAAATTAAAGACACGCCGTGCGGCGGCCGTGGCAAATGTGACTGCTAATGCATGTGACCGTAGCAATTCTACGGCGGTCCTATGTTTGTAATTGGCCGTAGAAATGTTAGACCGTACGGCCGCCGTGTCAAATGTGACTGAGCCATGTGTGAACATGTTACGATATAGGGATGTTATATGCCCGAGTAAAGTGACATCCACTAACTTATTGCATGCACTGACTTTGTACACAGTTATAACTTTTCAGTGGATAATACAAAAATCCGAACACTTCAATAGTAAATATCTCTTTTAAAGAAAGGGAACTTCGAACAACAAAAAGCCTGTTCCATGCTTCTATTTGTAAAACGAATACAACAAGGTGTATAAGAGAGTCACTATTCTAGCTCTAAGCAAGTTTTCTGGATCTGGACAATATCACTAGATCCCTTTAAACTCTGCATGCACCGGAGACCCATCGAATGTCATGACCGCGGGATTAGGGTACTAAGGATTTGCATGTCATTTGCATATCATTTACATAGATGCCCATGTCCGTCTCCTTGTGGACAAGGAGAATGAGGGGATGGAAGGCATCGGTTCTCGATCATGGTTGAACTTGGCTTTTAATAGGGGCTCGTTATTTTGCGCATCGTCCACGAAGGTTCCCTAATGGCTTTGTCTCGGATTAGCGCCTTACAATATTAATACATGGCATACGGGAACCTGATGGGATCTGTATTAACTTATGGGGATTGCAAAATATAATAGGGAACATGTTAACACGCATGGATAGAAGATAATAGGCCTATGCATGATAGGAATGACGATCTATATCTTTCTCGTTGGTCCTATATACTGGATGAAATTTATTTTTCGTGAAAAAAACCATCGTATTTTTTACAAGTGCAATATTTCCGTCTTCCAACACGAGAGACTCTATTCGACGAGAGATTTTGTTTAATTGTTCGTTAAAAATGTGGTTATAAAGATTTCCATTTCGTAAAAGGGTATATCTGTCTTATCAAGTCCGATATTTCATAATAAATTAGTGCCGTATATTTGATTTGAATTTATTTCCATATTTTACAAATAGTTTTGTGAACAAGTAGATATACGTGTACAAACAAACAATATATTCATAAGCGAAATACAATATAAAATACACAGAAGACTAATACATAATCAATATATTGGCTAAGTCTACTGTGGACATGTGAGACGCTTCGAGAATTTCTGGGGGAAAAAAACGGAGCACCCCTTAAAGTAATATGAAAAAAATCACAAAAATTAAAGATTATTTCCTTTTTTCTTTACAAAATCGGAAGAAAAAATATGGCTAAAAAATGCTGCATATTTTGCCGGAAGGATACCAACCTGTGCCAACATAATCTCTAGATTAAAAGAAGACGAAATCCTTTTTGGTTTCATCTTGTTTATTGTATCGTCATTATGTAAAGAAGATTAGAGTGTAGCGGTGGGTTGGCTAAATGCAGCGCCTAAATCTGTAAGACGGACTTAGTTAACGTTAATGGCTGACGCAGTGTTCTTGCGACTCATCAAACAGATTTGGTTTTACATTATGATTCATTTTTGTCATATTAACTGTGTATATTTGCGCCGTGAGGGGGTTGTAGAGCCCTGGGTGGTATTGGCTTTTAAGAAATGATTAGATAGATAATACCCTCCGAGGGCGTAGCCAGGTATTCTCCCACGGGGGGGGGGGGGGGGTGGGGTGGGGGGGGGGGGGGGGGGTCCCACCTGCAAGCCATGCATCGTGGGGTCCAGGGGGCGGAACCTTTGGATTTAAGCTATTCAAAGCCCCCAAATAAAAACTACGTGCTCATAGGCAAGCGACAAACAGCGAAAACAAAAGTAGGACTGAGGGGGGGGGGGGGGGGTTGTCAGAGCCCAGGAGCCCCACACCCCCCCCCCCCCCCCCCCTCCTACCCTTGCTACGCCATTAATATCCTCCCTGAAACATGATATGTGGAATACAATCTTCGTCATTTTTTCAACGGAGGGGACAAAAATGCGAAATGTCTTACGGGGTTGGAATATAATGAGTGTTATTAATATGCCACTTTTTGCTGTACACTTTGTAAGCTTAGGATTATATTCCAGGTTGTTTTTTTGTTTTTTGTTTAGGATTTTAATTCGAACAAAACGACATCATGGAAAGAAAATGAGAATTGTGACATGTTTGTAAAAAAAAATTAAGGTCGTTTGAATGATCTTTGTTTGAAATTATAAAATAAGAGAACAGTATCAGTTTATGTTCTAACTACGGAGTAAGATTATTTCCATTACATTTCGTTTCATTTTCTTTACATAATGTAGGCGTAAGAATAATCCGGGTTGTTGAATTGTATTCATTTAATTTGAACAAAGCAAAATGAACGAAAGAGACGGGAGGTTTGGTTGTTGTGTTATTAGTAGTTAAACTTTGAATGCATAGATGTTAAAGGGACTTAGTAACATTGTCCAAATACCCAAAATCCAATTTGAATTCTAGAGGTTCCTTCATACCTTATTGTATTCGTGTTAACAATAAAAGCAAGGTACAGGTTTCGTTTTTTTCAAATTTCCCTTTCGTTAAAAAGATATTTACGATTGAAGTGTTCAGATGATAAATTATCCAATGGATCGTCAGAACCGTGTACAAAGTGAGTGCAATGAGTTAGTGAATATCACTTTGCATTTGTGCTCATTACCATGATTACTCGGCCATATAACGTCCATTTAACTTGAAATTTCACACAACACCCAGTGGACATATCAGATAACAACACTATACATTGTATCAACCACTCATCACTTTTTGCACATGTCAACAAATTTACTAGACCCCTTTAATAATGTTCTCAAATACATTTAGTTTGTATACAAACTAAATTTCGTTTACATCGATAGAGGGTTAATGAACAGATTGGCCTTACCTGACCTGTGTTCTATAGATTCCGAATATAAAACATAATGGATAGAGCTATATCAATGGGGTTGACATAATGAATATGCATATTCCATTATGTAAATAAAGGTCAAATGTCATAATGGCTCATAATACATTCCCAGATCCATAAAGTTCAATGCTATGAAGCTGAAAATTGAAATATGCATATAACCTGATTGGCTGAGCACTTCACTAAGTAAAATATGTCTATATGGATTCAAGTACGTATCACCTAATTCGTTCTAGTGACGAATTCAACAAATTAAAATCATCTCTCTTTTGTTCAATTTGGAAATGACAATACTGTATTTTGATTTAAACCTTTGGACATGTCAAAGGCTAAACAAACGTTGAGAGGGATAAGCTAAAATGGCCAAATAAGACCGTATATTCATTTTGTTCTCAATAAGCTAAAAGAGACCAAAATGGCCAACAGTGTCGCTAGTTTATTGAAGCGCCAAATAATCATCACCATTTCATTTTGCATGTTCGTCAGTGGACGCATTAAATGATAGATCGCTTTTTAAGCTTTTCGTTTTCTTACAACTTTACTTACGTCATTATTATCATTATTTTCATCGCCTGCTCTCTCCCCCATTTGGTGGAACTGTCAAAAGTAGCTACTTTATTAATCACCCCAAATCACTCTTAATCGTAATTCGACTCTGTGTGGATAGTAACAACGTGTTAACACCTAGCGACAAATGTATGGCGCGCATTTAGTGTCCAAAAACTTAGTGCGTTTGTTTGATGGCAGGAATTATTTAGTTTTAGACATATATATATGCATTAATCTTCTATTCACATCCTAAGATACATTTAAAAGAAAAAACGGTGACGATTAAACTGTGTGACAATCTGGCAATCAGTATCTAAATGAAGAATATCGGCCAACTGAGATGACGTCACGTCTTGTTTCCAATATGTATACCTTAATCTTTGTAAATGATTATAATTGATTTGAAATGTTTTGTTGGAAACAAATAAAAATTGAAATTGAAATTGAAATTGAAACACGAAAGGATAATTATGTGTTCTTAACCCATTCAGGACTGGTCCCAAAAATACTCTGGCTAGTGTCTATGAAGAATAACATGGTATCGCAAAAATCAATCAGTCCTGGGCCCCGTTGCAGAAAGAGATACAATCGATTGTAAGTTACGATTGATCGTAAGTCAGAAAAAGTACGCGTTTCAACCAATCAGATTTGCGCATCTAGAACACGTGATCTGACTTACGATTAATTGCAACTTACAATCGATTGTATCTCTTTCTGCAACGGGGCCCAGAACAGTCATTATTTTGTTGACAGTTACCGCCTGTCATAAGTTCTACGCAACGGAGAGGGGTGATATACGAGAGGCGTGAACAAAAAAACTCATTTGTGGAAGTTCAATTTATCATCGGGTTTTCATCACCAAACGAAAACAATTTTTGCAATGGCTTCTGTCGTATTTCTTCAATTTCTTTGCTCTTTCTTACTCTCGTTCCCGTTTTGTTTATCTCAATAATTCGTCTCTAGTTATACTGTTTAATTTATCGTTCCTTTCTTTCGATCTTCTTTGTGTCTGAACGTGATGCGGTAACATTTGTTTCGTTTTTTTCATTTGCTGCGGAATCAAGTTGAGGTTGACCTTATATTTAAATAATTTTCGTCTCATTGCTACCAGAAAATGAATGATATATATATATATTTTTTTTTTTTTTTTTTAATTTGCCCGGAAAAGAAATGATTTAGCCTGCTCACATACCCAAAATATTCATATAAATTGTTTGCCCGAATGCTACACTTTTCATAGATAGTAGGGGGTGGGGTTAGCAGCCCACAGCCCCCACCCCCACGCATACCCCACCTCCACGCCCCACCCCCACTACATGCACACACCTTACCATTTTTGTGAATGCATTGTGTTGTTAGAAATATTTCGTTACTTTCGATTGTGATTAGGCCGCCGGGCTAATCTCCATTCCATATTCATGAAATTCATTTTAGGGGAAAAGGCATGACTCGCTAATATTAGTTATTTTCGTAAAAGACTGGTATACAAAAAAAGGCAGTAAGTTCTATAGGGCGTGTTTCACAGATTATTTTATAAGTCGAACTTAACTCTAAGTTGGACCTAACAACTATGGAAAGCTATTTGTAGCCTTGGAATATATCATAATTATTCAAAAGCCAAAAAATACATGTATTTGAGACTTCCAACAAAAAAGGATATCCATAACTTCAAGGCTCCTTGATAATAACAAAGATTATCGATTATTATCAAATGCATGCCTTGTAAAAAGAACCACTTTAACAATATTATAAACAAACAGATGGCTTTGCATGATAGTTAGGTCGAACTTAGAGTTCGGTTCAACTTTGTGAAACACCCCCCAGATTTCATCAGAATAACAGTTTTCTTAGCGCGACACAGGATACTCGAGGTTGGAAGATGAGTCGGATTAGATATCCCAGGCATTTGCTTTCAATTCCCCCTTTTCTATTACGTTTGAAGGGGTGACTAGAGCTTGTTTAAAGGTACTATTAGGTATTGGTTATTCTCTAATATATGTTGAAGCGTGGTTGTGTATCTTTGTTGCATGTGTCTTGCTGAAACACGGATTCATATCATGCCAGAGTAATTCTGTGAAATATTTGTTATTTTCTTCAATTCTCGGACATCGGACGTTGTTTTGTATTATTATTTATTTAACAATGTCCAATTATAACAATCAATATGTTTATTGTAAACCTGTTTTGTTTATTATGATATTTTATTATTTAATAACGTTCGGCTGTTCGTTTCAATATTGTTTATGTTGATATCATACAATGTAATTATAATAATGATTTTTTTGATAACATTCTTGTCTGAATAAAATGTTTCGGCATTTATCCCATTATAACTTTAAGGAATACAGCTCTACGCATGTTTTGCTGACGTACGTTATACAGTAGTTAACTCATTACTCTAATGGGAACGCTCCCTACTCCAGTCACAGCGACGAGACCAAATAAAAAATCATCAAATTTCACTTTGCCGGGAAACGAAGGAGGCCGAATATCGAACATTGTGTCGAGGTTAGTTGGGAGCATCGTGGTAGTATTGGTTTGAGTCATCGTCTGTCAATAGGGTCGTGGGTTCGATTCCTAACCGCGGCACGTTTGTCCTTCAGCAACGCGCTTTGCCCACGCTCGCTGCTCTCGATATGATGATGTTTCATTATAATGATATATAATGCGATAATATTATCTTCGATGTGATAATGTAACCACGATTCTTCCTAGAAAATGTTTTTTTGTGTTTTTGCTTTCAAATTTTAGTAGATTTCACTGTTACCCCATGCATGGTTACTGTTTACTATGATCGAGATGATGGTCGGGGTGGTGTTGATGATGATGATGGTGATGATAATGATGATGATGATGATGATGATGATGATGATGATGATGATGATGATGATGATGATGATGATGATGATGGTGGTGGTGGTGGTGGTGGCGGTGGTGGAGGTGGTGGTGATGAATGATAATGTTGTTGATGATGATGATGATGATGATGATGATGATGATGATGATGATGATGATGATGATGATGATGATGATGATGATGATGATGATGATGATGGTGATGATGGTGATGATGGTGATGATGGTGATGATGATGGTGATGATGGTGATGATCGCGATGATGGCGATGGCGATGATGGCGATGATGATGATGATAATGATGATTGTGGTGGTGGTGGTGGTGGTGATGGTAGAGAAACGATGATATGAGAATGATATAAGCACATGATGGTAGTTTTTGTAATACAATGCCATTACGCTAGTACTATTTTAGTCGACCTAACTGTTTCCGTTGCCGATGGTGATAATATTGGTGATGTCTATGATGATGACGACGAAGATGGTGATGATTAATATGACGACAACAACGACGACAAATATGATGATGATGATGAAGATGATAGTGGTGGTTGTTGTGGTGTTGGTGGTGGTAGTAATGATGATAATGCTAATAATAATTATTTTGATAATGATTATGTTTGTTTTTTTTACATCATGCCTTAACTTGAATACATAGGTACCTGCATTTATATAAATGACATACATTTGCTACCATCTTGAAAACTCTCATCATCTATACCAGCGATCATGAGTCAGAATGATGTGAAGATGTTGAATCCATATTTCTGTCATTAAATAGAAATTAGTAGATATATAAAGGTGATGTAGCGGTCATGATATGCTCACGATTAGAAGGGATTCTAAGACAAAGACAAGGTCAGAAATGTGGAATTGTAGTATTCATATTTCTGCCATGAAGTGGAAATGAATCAATATACAGGTTATTTAGAGGTCATGGTATGTGATTGCCTTTAAAAGTGAATTCAAGACGATGGCAATATTAATAATTTGAAAAGTGATTATTTATACTACTGTTATCAAATGTTTTTAATATCCATACGGTAAAGGTTATGCAATGGTCATGACGGGTAATGGTAACAGGGGGAATAGATATGAATATATAATTTACAAAATATTGCCTTTTATGGAAAGGACTTGTTATTCCATTCAAAATTAATATGTCTCTGAGACCTTAAAAGGGAAACGTTTATCAACATTTTTGATCGATTAATGTAGACATTTGTATCACACAATTTACGATTTTTCTTAAGAAAATTTAAGTATCCACCATTAATATATTCATACAAAATATTGTTGTGTCCCATTGTCTTTCAAAAGTTGCGGTCAACAATAATTGCTGCAGTAGATTTTCAAATGAGGTAGATAGATTAACCAGCTGCTGAATAATAATATTGCGAAACAAATTCATCTTTTAAGTTATAAAAATGGTGGCAAATTGTTGTGTTCACTTGAATCACGTTGTGTCCAGAAACAAAGGGCAATTATGTTATGCTCTTTTTTAATCATGACCTAAACCGTAAAGGTTACTTTTGTAAATAAGTATTCAAAGTTATTTTGCTTTCATCAAGATCATATACCTTGCAACTCAGAATGTTCAATTAATTACTTTTCAATAATGATTCTGACGATATTGTGAAATGAAATATGAGTTTATCATAACAAATGTGATCAATGTTTCATATATTGTATCGCTGTGTCTCTTTCTCACGTCTCCCTGGGCCTCACTCCGTCACTTCATCGTATTTCCTGCGACCGCTTATCGACGGAAATTGCGATTTTCTTCTATTAATTTTCCCACCTAATCATCGGTGTAGCTTATTGGGGATCATGGCGATTACCCCCCCCCCCCCCCCCCCCCCTCGCCCTCCACTGCATCAACATTTGTGGGGGAAGGTTTGCCGAACTAAATGTGAGCCTATCAACGCATTATTAATTGTTGTTTCAATTTGAGATAGTTGAGATTAAAGCTGGTGAATTATACAAGAATATAAGAACATAAAGTAAGCTGTTGATTATATTACATGATATATATATAATCAGATGTATTGATGAGCGAAGCGTTATCAGTGGCTATATTTCATGGTTCAGATTCTCGAGTCAGATGCGATGTGTCATCTAGCGAATGCATTGGGCTCGGTGCGAAATTCACACTGACTCAGTGATATACACTGGGCAAAAACTAGCCTAGTTGAAAATAGCGAACCGCCATCCTCACCCATGCCAATCTTTACACTTGTCAAAAATAGCGTGTTTTGCGTTTTGCAAAAAAGTGTGTTATTTGTGCGTAGCCAGCCGCATGGGGCGTATGCCCACTTCAGTGGTATAGCGTGGTCGGCCTGATTTGGGGGGGGGGGGGGGGGGGGGGTCACACGAATGGTTGGGGTACATTCTATGTATTTCTTTATTTTGTAAATAATTTCCCCGTTATGTTTTGTATTATTTCGATTGTTAGTATTATTATTATTATTTATTTATTTAATTTATTTATTTATTTATTTTTATTTTATTTTTATTTTATTTTTTTGGGGGGGGCTACAATCAACCAATAAAGCTTAACATTACACTAGCAAATGGAACATGGTACATTATCGTATTCTGTGGCATGTACCTTCTCCTCTAACGTCTCCTGCGAATTGCCCCCCCCCCCCCCCCCTCTACCTAACCTTCACATCTATACACCCCTGCGTTTGTATATATCTGGCTTTGCCCCTGGGCAAAGAGAGTTGAAATAAAACGAGAGAAGTAATCACCATCATGATCATCGTCACATCAAATCTAGGCAGGTCCAAATTCCTTGTGATTAATGTTCCTTACGAGGTTGATTAGTAGCCCGGTCACATATCACCTGATAGCGTAAACGGATGCCCAACGAATATAAAATTTGCGAAATAAAATGATCCGGTGGTGAAAGTCGTCTCCATTGCTTCATGCACAAAACATTCCACACGGAACGGACAAGAAACGCATACGAACGGAGACGAACGGATTTCAAATTTTACTCTCCGTCGGGCATACGTTTAAGCTATCCGGTGAGTGCGAGAGAATTTTACAGACAGCATCAGAGAGAGAGTGTGAAAGAAAAAGGGAAAGATGGGGAGGTAGAAGAGGGTTTGAAGAGATTGGGGAAGTGGGACACGAAAGGGCGACGAAGAGAGACAGACGACGGAGGCAGAAAATAGAGATATATTCAATTATATTCCACATACTAAGAATCTTGCTCTACGATTGGTCAAAAGTTAATCACGTGATGAAACATAGTTTCGCCCATCATTGATGGGAGAAGAAAAGTTCGTTACACCGTGTACTATCTTGGGTGAAAGTGCGTTGCACCGTGTACTATCTTCGGTGAAAGTGCGTTGCACTGTGTACTATCTTCAACGCAGCAGGCGACCACGGCCACCGCGGTGATATACGTACGTAAGTACTGCATGCACTGTCCATAGAGATGCGTGTTAAGAAAGCTTCCTGCGAGCGGAGGTCTTGTTTTAGCTTGCGACAGATGCTCGACGAGATTAGATGCTCGACGAAACAGTTAGATTGTCTTTCTCGTAGACCCTACCAGTGAAATGTTTCCGATGTGGAATATAAAGCAAATAATCACCTTTTGGTTTCAGGCGATGGCAAACTATCACTTCCTCGGCGATCTGAATGTATACGCTATCTTTCCTCAGCTTCGCTTCGGAAAGATAGCTACATCCAGATCGCCTCGGAAGTGATAGTTTTTCCCATCACCTTCACCAACGGTAATTATTTGCTTAGTATTCCCATTGCTGTGACAAGTTGAAAGGAAATAAAATAAAGATTGCCGTTTGTTTAAATAATTGATTTATAATACTTTCAACATGCAGAAATACTCTTAAAATACGAACAATGATACAAACGCCTACGCAAGATACTTGGGATGGTGGAATATAACGTTATCACCAACACGGAGGTCAGGTCAGCCCGCCAGCATCCGCCTGAAATGTTTGTGCCATCTAGCACGTCTTCCACTGACCGCTTGGCAAACCAAACCATGTGGTGGACTCCCCCATGTATAGGAGACAAATAGGTCGGCCCAAAATGAGCTGGCAACACACACCATTAAACAAGACCTCAAAGGCAGCCTCAGGAATTGGAACGACATCAGCACACTAACTGATGATCGGTCCAGCTAGAGAGTGATGGTTGGTTGGTTGGTCGGTTGGTTGGTCGGTTGGTTGGTTGGTTGGTCGGTTGGTCGGATGGTCGGTCGGTTGGTTGGTCGATTGGTTGGTTGGTTGGTCGGTTGGTCGGTTGGTCGGTCGGTTGGTTGGTCGGTCGGTTGGTTGGTCGGTCGGTCGGTTGGTCGGTCGGTCGGTTGGTTGGTCGGTCGGTTGGTTGGTCGGTTGGTTGGTTGGTTGGTCGGTTGGTTGGTTGGTCGATTGGTTGGTTGGTTGGTCGGTTGGTCGGTTGGTTGGTCGGTCGGTCGATTGGTTGGTCGGTCGGTTGGTTGGTCGGTCGGTTGGTTGGTCGGTCGGTTGGTTGGTCGGTCGGTTGGTTGGCCGGTCGGTTGGTTGGCCGGTCGGTTGGTTGGTTGGTCGGTTGGTTGGTTGGTCGGTCGGTTGGTTGGTCGGTCGGTCGGTTGGTCGGTCGGTCGGTTGGTCGGTCGGTTGGTTGGCCGGTCGGTTGGTTGGCCGGTCGGTTGGTTGGTTGGTCGGTTGGTTGGTTGGTCGGTCGGTTGGTTGGCCGGTCGGTTGGTTGGTTGGTCGGTTGGTTGGTCGGTCGGTTGGTTGGTCGGTCGGTTGGTTGGTCGGTCGGTTGGTTGGTCGGTCGGTTGGTTGGTCGGTCGGTTGGTTGGCCGGTCGGTTGGTTGGCCGGTCGGTTGGTTGGCCGGTCGGTTGGTTGGTTGGTCGGTTGGTTGATTGGTCGGTTGGTTGGTTGGTCGGTTGGTTGGTTGGTCGGTTGGTTAGTTGGTTCGTTAGTTTTGGTTGGCTAGTTGGTGGGTTAGTTGTTGGGTTGATATGTTTGGTAAATTCCCTACGCTGTCTTTGGTTATATATCATACTCCTAATACAAATGATTATGTTTGTCACATTTCAAATAGCCCTGTTGCCGATTGTAATTATCTTGATTAAATAACATGATTAAGAGGCAAATTTCTTCAAGACGTTATAGATTAACGGGTGTGATGAGGGGCGAGCCACAGGTGAATGACCTTTCCGTTCGTTATGTTTATTCAGATCTTGACAGGAAAATGAAAAGCTTTTAAATTTTTAATTGTATGGTATTATGCAATTTAAAACCACCCTCATATTTAGAAGGTAAGAGTTAAAAACATAACACAAAAGTATCCAACTTATAAACTATTTAATTCTAATACGTCTACCTAAACAAACAAAATATGGTTTGTAATTCCAGTACCTGGCGTGCGACTGTTTGCGTTCAGATCTTGCGATATCCCATTTAATTTCTTTTATTCTATTACTATCCCTCAATTGACGGCATTGCTATATGAATTAGTTATAATTTATTTTGTAAAGGCCTATACACAGATTTGATCATAAATCATTGTTAATTGAGTTCGATTTCAAATGTGATTGAAATTGTCCCCATGCCATAGATAGAGGAGGCGTGAAACCAGATAGTCGTTCGTGTCTTAACCTTGCGATAATTTATTCATAGCTTTTATCATCAAACTTGGAATGATATACATTATCCAAGTGGTCATTTCAACTATACGCTTGAGGTATCCTCAGGCGTACACTATATCAAATATAGAAATCATATGAACTGGTGGAATCACAAGGCGCTACGGTTGTAATCGGTCGACAGAAGTCATTCGATGATAATCTCTAAGAAATTACTGATTGAAATTCACTTCTATAATTTCAAACATAAAGCCTCTCCTCTAACATGTCTACCCCCGAGGAGCGGCCACTAATTTATTCATAACTGCTGGTCCTACGTTTTGTCTTTCCAGCAGTAGAGTACAACCTTGTCCCTTAAAGTTAAAATAGCATTAACCCTCTAAGCATGCTAAATCCCACGGCCACATACGATTATGTTGTTAACACTAGCATGACTAGTCTAGAAGTTTCCATTACTTAGTGCTCGGAGTTATAGGGTTAGGCACCCCCGGTCCGCTAATCGACATGTGGCGGCGTTTCATTACACGAAGCGGTGATCAAGTTCTGGGAGAGACTTGGGCGCCACCGGGGACAGCAATAGTGATCAAATGAAGAAACCTTTCGAGAGGGAACATTGTTCCGCACACAGAAGTGCCTGCCATGCCATATAATGACGGTAATATGAAAATTTGTTCGCGGCGACGGGTCCATAACCAGCTTTTAATCATTAGATGTTTTTAGGTAGAAGGAGGATAAATAACCAAGTATCATCGAGAGTATAAGCAAATGGCTTACGCCGGGTAGATTCCCGGGGGCCCGTGATCAAAAAGCAAAAACAAAAATGATACAGTGTTCCTGCTTAATTGGAGTTTTAATCCCCTAAATAGCATACGGCCAGTCGGGAACTGAAGGGTAAGGGCTGATGGTGGAGAGGGGGATGAGGAGGATAGATGGATGTTAGGTTTGCGGGTGGTATAGGCAACGTGACTTGCGGCAGCTTGTGGCGCTGACTGGTAGTAACAAGTCGGAATTGATGGGAAGCAAAAAAATAAATTATTCCATCAAACTGGAGTTAAAAAGGAAGGGAAAATATAAGAGTATCAATTTTATGAGAGTCTTTCCAATTCATTAAGCGGGGTTTATAGATGGGCGCAATTGCCGATGAATAGGGTGTGGATTGTATCGTATGTTTTTCAAATCAGTTTCACGCCGTAAAGTGTGAAGACATTAAGATTTACAATGACATGCGCATGCGTAGTTGCCACCTGTTCGGGAATTTTGTCTCCTTTTCGTGTTAGTCTGTTTCACTTGTTTCTCCATCCTTCACCAGAGAAGACGTTTTGACGTATTGGAGTGCAGCGGGGAAGAGGGGGCAAAACTAAGCCAGAGGCCGCCGTTTCGGGAGTCGTTTCTGACTGGTTTCGTAACATATGGTGCGCAATCAGCCTGACTCGTACACGTGCCAGCTAATGTAATGAATTGGTGGCGTGAAACTGGAGATTTGGGCAAGTCCCCCTCTCTCCCTCTCTCTTCATCTCCAACTTAAACTTCGAAGGAACGAAGTGACGTGTCGTGCGCGGTCGGGCAAAGTCGTCAAGTTCGGCTGTCGCGCGCTTTCGTCCAATCACAGCTCGACAGAACCAATCATCGACGTCCGAGCTCGATTTACAAAAGCAATTTATCTCCCACCAACCAGGGAAAGTAAGTAATGAGAGTAATAATTGATGGTTTAACTTTTATTTATTCATGACGCTGTTCAGAGAAAAGTGACTTTAGACATTTCGCATTCATGAGCGGGCTCGCTAAAGTTTCGCGGCAAACTCTCGTCATCGCAAACCAAAAACCCCGGTAAATCACAGCTGTAGCGATATTGTGACGAGAGGGGTACGGTAGCTTTACCGGGTGGGATTGTTAAAACGGCATCTGGTGGTTGCAAGATTCTCCGCAAAACAGGTATATAAGTTGATGGACGTGCGGGGCGCCCACTCAGACTGCGCGCGACGCATTAACCCGTGCCTTGGTCGACCCTCTTTATCAGACGCCGGTGTGTTGACGATTCGGGTGCCGAAATCAAGACGCGCGACTCCTTTCGCTCGCACCCTCCTCTCTCACTTCACTTTCACTTAACTCTCGATGATCCATCGCGCACTCGACCAGGTGTCCCCAAACTGCAATTAGACAGTACAAAAAGACATAAGTGACTTTTCCCGGCTTAGAATTGTTCGGCCAAGAAGAAAATTTAATTCGTCCGGTAACAAATTGTCACTTCGCGTCGCATCTTTGAACACCGGCTTCGTCACCCTGTGTGCCCAACGTTAACGACAACCAACTCCGCCAAATCTCTTGCATCACTTTCAACCCCATCCCTCCCCATACCAGGAAAAATCCTCCTCCGTTCACATCACCCTTCAAATTCACACCCAGCACACTCGAAAAATACCTCGGGAACGACGGACATTCTAAACAATTCAATACAAAAATCGTTCAAAAAGACTATTTTTCAACCTCATTACTTCTTGTCGCATCGAACCGCTCGCTGTCGACTCGATTGAGCTTCTAGAATGTCGATGAAGCTTTCGCTGGCTGATTCTCCGCTCGGCCTCGTCACCTGTAGCCCCTCCGCTCCTCCCGTCAGCATGAAGTGTCACGTCGCTACACCGACTCCTCTCTCGGCTCGTGACTCCCAGCGACCGGCGTCGGCTCCCCTCGTCCAGTTCTTCTCCACCGCCGCGAAGTCCCTGCCGATGTCGATGGTCAACCCGGCCGGTAAGTAGTGATCTTGGTGCTTTCAGTTTCTTGCAAAATTAAGCTTTTTTTTTCAAGTCAGAATATTTTCTGTTTGTGTTTCTCAATTTGTCTGACTTGCATGCTTTTAATTGTTTTCTTTTAAAGGTATATATTGAACAATGTACCGTATATTATTACGACATATTTTGTACAATTATAACAAATCACAAGTTGTCTATTTTAATGTTAGCGTAAATTTCTACAATTCGGTAAGTGTATTCTTTAGAAGATTAATGTTGTATAATTTATGGCGTGTTGTGCGTCCGTTATATCTTATATCATGTTCTTTCGTAAAGTAACATCTTTTAGGAGAATTTTTTTACTAATAATTAATTTCAGTCAAATAAAGATGATTGAGTAGAAAAATACAATTAACTGCTCCATTGAATCATGACGTCGCTAGTTGACACTACTTTACAAACTCTGGTGGTCATATTTACATGACATTCTATAACTTCGCACTGAACAAAAAAAAGGTTTAATCATTATTCATACAAACTAAAAACGTCTGCTTAGCAACGTTACTATGTATATTCATTTATCTAACGGCTTATATGTAACCAGAATTTTAAATGTCTCCAAGTTAATGAAGGCAATACAGACGCTTGTGTAAATTAATCACTTCAAATTTATTGGCAAAAATGTGTTGGAGACAAAAAAAATAATTGACAAATATTGCCGCCCAAAAAATTATTAATGTTCGAAAATCTCATAATCGCTGTGATTATTACAGTAATCGTTTAGCTTGCACTCGAGTGGTAGAACCAGGCGAGGAAGTCGAATTATTAAGTTTTATGTGTACATAGCACTTGTGACTGGTGTTTGATACCGCAAAAAGTATGCCAATAGGCCACTAAACAAACACACATATTTATATTCTGCACCCGCGTCAAACAACAGCGTAAGTCCTTTAATATTTGATCAAACATATCTTTTCGGGCACTTGGCCCCCATTTACCCCCTGCTGGTCAAATGGGGGGTATTAACTTTCGAGGCGAGAAACATGGATGACTTTTGGTCCCATTTCCCCACCTCTTTTGTAAGTAAACTGGGACTGAGAGACAAGCGTGGTACCACTTATCAAAAGACCAGTCAACTTCGCACCCCGCGCTGTCCGCATTCATGGCATTGTGTTTGATATCAAAGTACTTCGCGGTCGCTTGTTCAACCGGCCCGTGCGTCTCGCGTCTTGCTCAGCCATACAGCCGACCGGTGCGAACTGCGGCACTGAACGAATATTGATTCACACATTCTAATCCGAGTATTCTTCATATTTCTTGATTTTGTATCTAAATTGTATGTCTTACTTCTTCTTTCTTTGGGTGTGAGTGTCTCCTTTTTTCGATCTCTTCTTGTACAATTGACCAATAATGTTACTTGATTGAGCAAAAGATTATGCCAAAATAGAGTTAAATTTTAGAAATTAGTCTCTATATCTATACGTTGTATGTCCGTCGAAAATCGTTTCTAATCACCTGACTTATGACTTTTGATATGTTGTTGTCGATTAGTTGTATTTCATAATTATTTGATCTATCTTTCTATTCATCTATTTATCTATCTATTTCCTATATATCAATATATTCGGTATTTATACCTCTGTCCATCTATAATTGTATAAGTACGTCAATGAAGCCGCGAGCTTTCGAATCTGGCAGATTCTTCTTTTAGGCGTAGATGAATGATAACTAACTGTCCTCAACATTAAATTATAAACATAAACAGGTGGACATGGTGGATGGAATGGAAAGTGGGAACAGCATGCAAGCTGGAGTGAACAGGAACAAAAGGATGTTATTTTATGTAATATCTATCTATCTTAATTCCATGTATCCATCTAACCATCTATCTATACTGAAATTTGTCTGCCTATCAATACCAGTGATTCCTCGTAAATATCATGAGGAGAACGAGAACTATTAAAGGGATCTAGTAACTTTGTTGGCAAGTGCAAAAAGTGATGCGTGGTTAATAAAAAATGTGTATTGGTGTGATCTGATATGTCCAGAAAGTAATGTGTGAAAATTTCAAGTTAATTGGATGTTATTTGGCCGAGAAATGAGTGAAAATGCAATGTGATATTCATTTACTCATTGCACTTACTTTGTACACGACTAAAAAGGTTCCGTAGATAATGTTCATATCTGAACACTTCAATCGTAAATATCTAATGAACGAAATGGAAATTTGAAAAACCGAAACCTGTCCCATGCCTTTATTGTTAATACGAATAAAACAAGGTACGAGGGAACTGCTAGAATTTCAACTGGATTTGTGAGGATGTGGACAATGTTACTAAGTCCCTTTAATGATTACTGCAATCTTGAAAATAACTGGAAATATAGTTACAACATACGATTAGACTGAAAAAATTATACTCACTTCCAACGAAAAATCTCTATTATTATCAAAAGGTCTCAACATCACAGACTCAAGAGTGTTTCTTCTTCTTCCATATTCTCAAAGCTAAGTGATATACCATATTTATACTTATTTAATTCAGCGACTTAATCAACTCTCAAAATTAATAGTATGTTGCAGTTAGTTTCTATGTTCTCAAAATTAAGTGATATACCAAATTTGTACTTATTTGATTCAGCGACTTAATCAACTCCCAAATAATAAGTTGCCGATGGCCCCGTGGGACGTGGTGAGCTGCACGTGTATCAGCTCCAAATCTCCACGAAATCATAGTTAACGCAGCGGTGATGACAGTGGTAGTACACGTAGTGATGATTAACATGATGATGACAGTGATAATCTATTTAACATTCGCGCACTTGTACTTCAATTTCATTACATATTCATTTGTCAAACGAATTAACGTCTAACTAGCTAGTTTGATTCAGGCGACTTAATCAACTCCCAAATGATAAGTTGCATTTGTCTCCAAATCTCCACGAAAACATAAAGTTAACGTAACGGGGATGACAGTGACCACGGTGGTAGTACACGTAGTGATGATCACGACGATGAACATGATAAGCTATTTAACAGTCGCGCACTTGTACTTCAATTTCATTACATGTCATATTAATTTGTCAAACGAATTAACGTTTAACTAGCTAGCTTGATGATAGCTAGAATTATAGTCATGAGTTCAGAAATCCGACTTAAAGGAGTCTAGTAAATTTGTTGACATGTGCAGCTGCAACTGACGAAGGGTTGATACCATTTGTATGAATGTCTACGATCTAATATGTCCACGTAGTGATGTGTAAAGATTCCATGGTAAATGAATGTCATATGAACGAATAGTGAGCGAAAATGTAAAGTGATATTTGCTAACTCATTACACTAACTTTGTTACACAGTTTAAAGTCTCCCACGTAGACTTTGAAATCCGAACAATTGTTCCATGCTTGTATTGGTAATACGAATACAACAAGGTATGTGAAAACCACTATATAGTTCTAAGTAAGTTTGGTGGAATTTGACAATGTTACGAGATTCATTTCAGCAGAAATCCATCAAAGTCGTAGTTTGATACACATACAAAGTTCTGTCATGGAATAGGGGCTTAACACCGTTACGAGGGTGCCCGAGAGGGGGAGGGGGAGGGGGCAGAACACTTGTTTAAAGTGCAGTGGTTGTCACGTCATGATGGTAGCTGCCCCCCTTTGTTAGGTGAAGCACTGGTTTGGCATTGTTAGGGTGGACAGCGTTTGATGCGATTTCCAGACGGTGAAGTTCGCACTGAGTCGTTGCCACGAAGTTTTAAAGTGATCTATTAACTTTCTTAAATTCAATCGAAATCGCCTGATCGCGGATAAAATCTGTCAGTATTTTCACTTTTTTTTAAATCTAGGTAAACATTGTTTTTTTCTATGAAAATATCACATGATAATTCAGACAAATTTTCAATTATTTTGGTATATGAATGAAGTCTCAAATGTCACTTTTGGAAAGCTCTTATAAAGCTGATGGATCATGTGAAGGGCCTTAAAACTTGCCTTTTCCTCTAAATGTATTCATCCAGTTTATCTACCAGTGTCAACTATTCTTTACTAAATTTTCTTCTATCAATTACATACCTAACTGTTGTAATTTTGTGAAATAATTGGGCTTGTAATTTAATTCAACATTTCGTCTTTATTTTACAAAATGATGCTTTGTGTATTTCGTGATTGATTGTTTTATTCGTTACATTATCTACATACTTTTTTCTAAAGACGCTTAGATTTAAAAAGATTTAAAAAAACAACATGTTATTATAATACTAGATTGTCGTCATATTTTTTGCTCGGATACCAATACATTATTTAAAACGAAATGAAATGACAGAAGAAAACTAATTTTAATTACTTTTATCCACACCTCTCTCCAATGTATTCATCGCAATCTATACAATTCCGCTCATACTCGATTAGTTCTTAAAGGGTCATCTTGGCCGGACACTAACAATTAATCTTGATGATAAATTGTCTTTCTTGTCGACACAAAACTACATATATCCAACTGACCGATGATGGTGATAATAATTCATAATTTGAACCGCGACCCGTCATTCTCCGATGGCTATAATGCAAGACAAACAGACATATTAATCAGCCGTTCATAACACTGATGCGCGTCATTTATTTTCTTAGCCAAACAATCAAACCACATCAACTTTCTACCCATCCCTGCGAAACGCTCTCTCTTTCCCTCTCATCTTTGTGTTGCTTTACTGCTGTCTTGAACTTGCTCCCTTCTACCCTTTCCATATTGGAGAATCTGTCCACCGTAACCCTGGTAACAGTTTAATAGTCTTTGTTAAGTTTCATCGAAGGTCAAGTTTGATCTGTCTGTATGGTATTGCTGGATCCATTAACTTCATACGATTTTCCCAAAGTGATATTTGAGACTTTATTCATATACACATAATCATCGTAATACTTCTCTGATTGTGTGGAAGTGTCATTGAAAGATAGCACTGACTACTTAGAAAGGTGAAAATTGACGTCATAATGTATCAGCTAATACACCTTTCACTAAATCATAGACACATGTTTATAGGGAGACATTTTGAAAATCAAACTTCATTTCATTATTATGTCACCATAAAGCCAAACAACAAGGTACAAGCGCAGTGTGAAAGCTCCAATTGAAGTACATGTAACTGGATCCCTTCGAAATTGTATATTCATATTTACATTTTGCAGGGACTTTGCCTTTGCCATTGTTTCCATTATATGGAAAGTGTGTGTGCCACTTTAACACTCTCCTGACACCGTTGGTTATAGCCTCACTAATCATCACCTTCGGGTGATAACTTCATCAATATTTTGACCTCTGATGTTGATACGCCGACTAACGAAGATACTAGCTTGTAAAAACACTTTCGTAAAATGTGTGTCTTTTTGTTATCCGCGGAAACTTTCCAAATAACCAGCTATAAAAGTAACCTCCCTGGAATAACTAACATGACTAATGCGGCGCCGAGAGACATGGCGTGTGCGTCACGTGCGGGAACATTTAACCGCGTGCCAGGGCGTGGCCGTTGATGTAACGGAAGATTTTCTAAGTTTGTGATTTTTACATTTTTGTTTAATGCCCATTGCGCGTGTTATGTGTACTTTTTCTTTTTATTTTGTTAACTTATGTGAGGTGTTCGTGCTGGTCTTCTTACCCTTGCTCGGGTCCCAACCGTCGGTTGATCTCTTTTTCTTGTAATCCGACGTACAAAATAGTATTTCTTTTGCCATTTCACAACATAGCCGCCGTTACCTTTATTCGTTTTTCTTTCACCTTCTCAAGCACTGATCATTTGGTGGGCACGCAAATGATTGGGAGCACTGTATTTGGGGGCGCACTATTATAATGAATGTCTTTATTTTGAAAGGATCTTCCCTTATGTTTTGTATTGTTTTTTTAAAGTTATGTTTAAGAGGGGCATGCCACCCCCCCCCCCCCTACCCCGGCCCAACTCGTGCCCCCACAGGTACGCCACTAATTATATACCTCTACTCAAATCCCAAGTGTGAGGTGACCTCCGTGTCTTGTAATCATGGTAATCCACTGAGAAAGCAAATATACCCTTGAACTCGGCCTGCTGACTTACCCTTTGGGCTAAATATTTCCCACCACACACAAACAACGTGTGCATCCATATATAGGGTTAGGAAAGAACACAGTGTAGCCCAGTGTGGACACAGTTTGCCAGAGAGTGAACACAGTGTACCCCAGTGTGGACACAGTTTGCCAGAGGGTGAACACAGTGGCCCGGATTCACAAAGCAGGTTTGTAGGAGGTTTGTACAAACCATGGTTTATCCATGGTCTACATCTATGGAGTGCCATTTTTCAACTGATGGAGAAAGAATGTAAACTCCTTACTTGTTAACAATGTTGATGGTACACATTTACAAAATGCACCAAATAAATGTTTGTCTTCTCACATGGTGAACTTTGCTGGTTAGCAAGCACTAACATTCATATCATTATAAATTATAAATTGTTTTACTTGTATACGAGCAGCACTCCATAGATGTAGACCATGGATAAACCATGGTTTGTACAAACCTCCTACAAACCTGCTTTGTGAATCCGGGCCAGTGTGTCACAGTGTCAACACAATGTGAACACACTGTGTAAACCAGTTTACATTGGAGCGTGTGTACAGTGTCGACACTCATCAGACTGTGAACACACTTTTAACACACTGTGATACACAGTTGTTGACAGTGTATTCACAGTGTGATTATTGTCGACACTGTTGAAATGAAATTGAACATGACCCACACAGAGAGTCCTTACTGTGGTCCACATCACAGTGTATTAGCACTTTCACATACCCTTTCAATTTGTCCGGACAAAACATTTCCAATTCCCATTGTACGAAGACAAAAAAAAATCGCTTGCCAATATCTGCGATTTTAACCTGTTCGCCTCTAAATTAGATATATAGATAGAGCTTATACGGGACCCACCGGGTTCCCATAGTCTATGGCTAAATGAAATTCATCATAATTCTCATCTTTTAGTTTCCTCCGGTCCAAATATTTTACAATTTCACTCAAACATCTTCTGCAAAAACTTGCGACCTTGATGAAAAGCATCTCACTCACCTATTAATTTAGTCCAGACCAAGTATTTCCCATCGCACACAAACATTCTGGGACAAATTCTCGGATCTTGATGAAAATCAACTCAATTACCTGTTCCCTTTTTCCGGACAAAGTATTGTCTTTATATGTTCTCCACAAAAAAAAAGTCAGTGATTTTGATGAAAGTCATCTCACTCGCCCTTTCATCACCTGGGAATGTGGGTGAAAGTTAAAAATCCCTCGCGGAAGATCAAGTTGACATTGGTTGAGGAGGAGGGTGAGCCTTAAATCCTCGGATAAAGTAATCCCTCCCCCCCCCCCCCCCCCCCCCAAAGCCAGGTGAAAATGAATTTAATTTTCCAGACCGAACGTGACCCAAATCTACCAAAACTGTGCGCTCCATCTATTCCCCATTCCTGCATGCCGGGAGCTGGTTCCAATCACACAGCCCTGTACACACCACAGTCCCTCCCACCTCGTTGGACATACCGTGGTCACACCGGTAGTGTAGCTAAAGGGGGCACGTGCCACCCCCCCCCCCCCCCCCCTGGTGGTCCCTTTAATATTGCTGTCAGATTTTATTATATCATTATAAACCATCCCATCTTCGTTGTTTTTTCTAGATTCTCAGCATACAAGTCCCTTAGGAAAAGAACAAACAAATAATAGCGACGCTATCCCTCCATTGGCTTCTTCTAACATGCCTAATGAAACAATTGCAAATGGCTGGAAAAAAAACTGTCTCCGCCAGGACTCGAACCCGGGTCACTCTCCGGCTTTGAACGCCGATGCTTCCACCACTAGACCACATATTACCTTTTCACTTCTGTATACTTGAATGTATTTATTTATTCTAATTGATGGGAAGAACGCCTTCTCAAAAAGTCTACAATAGTCGTTCTTCCATTCTTAAATGTAGATGATTGTGAAAAGTAAACGGATGGTCTACATCACAGAACGTTCTACAACTAAGAATGAGATTTAAAAATAGAAGTTACGACCATTTTGACAGATTTCATTCCATTGTATTACTAAGTGCCTTTGTGCGTCGATTTTATTGGGCAGTTAATTAATCCCTTTTGCCTTATGTTAAACAAACAACTGAGTATTGCTGCATGAATTATTCAGTAATAGGGGCACGTTGACATTACATCTCAGGAGAGAATAACGAATGATAAACAGAGCGGTCTTGTGTCATTTTGTTGGCTTAGACATGAAATATTTTAGTTAGTGGAAATTCCGTTAAGAAAATCTAAAAGCAAAATCAAAAACATATTTTGTTCATTTGCAGCCATCAAAAACCTCGGTCCTTTCTGTACGATGATATCAAATCTACATTATTACAAAAATATGCTATTCATTAACAGTTCCAGTGGAGAATTTCATCCCAATTTAACGAGGGTAATTTGGTCTTGTTATTAAACTAAACTTGATAAACAACCGTCATAAAACTTTAGGGTCACGTCCGACTCAATATAACTCTCCGGCGTCCACTTTACACATCGCCCACACATCACGCGTCTAAACCTGAGTCTCGAGTACACATGTGGAGTTTATCATGATGATCGTCGGACCGATGTAAGCCTGTGTCCACATAGCACGTGTCTTAACATTAGTCTCGAGTTCACATGTGAGTTTAGTGTGATCATCGGACCACTTTAACTATGCGCCCACACAGTACGTGTCTAATACCGAGTCTCGTGTTCACATGTGAGTTAATTGTGAGCATCGTACCGCTTTAACCATGCGCCTACACATCACTTGTCTAAATCCGAATCTCTAGTTCACATGTTAATTATTAGTGTTATTAATATTATTATAACTTATATACAGGTATCTTGATGTAGATAATAGTTGCCACGATAGTTGTTATTAATATTATTATAGTATTAAAGGGTACCACCACCCAAAAATAATAATCTTTTTATAGAAAGGTAACATCTTTAGTATTCCATTCCTTCAATAAGTTCACAAAAATATGTTTTCAGAAAAAATATATAATTGGAAAACGCATCACCATTCTCAGGCATGCGGTCATGCGGTCTGAATGCGCAGACTATTATGCGAGCAGAGCCAGCAGCGCTCTAGCTATGTAGAGCGAACGAATCATCCGGGATTCTATTGACGTACGCGTGAATTGCATTGGCGCACTCGCAAATGCCTGGCCCGTGTGGAACCACGAGATAGCCGTGGTTCCGTAAGTGGTGGAAATTAATTGCTTTGTTTATGAATTACTCAACCCTTTGTAAAATGTTGTGTATCTATTTGATATCACAAAACGGTACCAAAACATATAATAATGTGTTGTCCTTTGCCTGGTGGTCCCCTTTAACGTAAGTTTCGATTAGAAACACTCGTCTTACGCGCCATATAAATGTTGTGAATTTGTATGTTTGTGTTTATTCATAATTTAAAAGTGATTCATGATCTGTCATTAGCGTTTTGTTAGTTACGATGAGCTTTTCGTTATAGTTTTACTCCCCAAGGACAAATTAATGACGTAAGTAAACCGAGGCAGCCTAATAATCTAAAACCTTCCCATGCAATATACCATGATCATGATATATCAATGACATGTTTGCTACGTGTCTTACGTTACAAGTAATTGGGAAATAGGCTAGCGTGATCATATAACAGATATCACATTCATTTATCAAGAAAATTACTTGCTTTTCCGTGATTTCCTGTTAGTTTAAAAATATTTTTGCTCGGACAACATTTTCTGTAAATTAACAGGCTCTATTTTCCCATCTTCTAAAATGATATCGGATAACGGTGGGCCGTGTAGGCCGCTAGACGCCCGGCTTTAGTTCCATTGACTCTGCCTTGTAAACATGGTAAACACACAAACTGTACCTCCCCCTGTCCCTTGCTTGCTCTATCTATTTTATCCCCTTTTTCGTGATCTGTTAAATTCTTCTCTCTTTTTCTTACCAATTGTTAATACTAAGAATTAAGACTTACTGTTCTACTTTTCTTCTTCCGTTTTTTGTTTTTCATCAAATATATTTCTTTGTGGGTATTTTATAATTGTTATCTATTTTCCTGATCACTTTTTCACTGTTCTTCTTTCGTTTCACCATAACTGTGTTTTTCTTTCATTTCACAGTAGTCTCTTTTTACGGCGCTCATCATTGTCCCCCGTCTATTTCGCTCATCCATTAATCAGTAATAAGACCAATCACTTAGCCGTTGACGATGTTTATGGAGCATTCGCAGCGAAAACCCAGACGGTGGCCCCCACCCGATTGGTTTTGAGTTGGTCTAATATCCCAGAAGGGGATACGGACTTGGGGTCGGGGGGGGGGGGGGGGGGGGGGTCGGTGTATTAGTCTGATTGTCACCTCGATTGTCTCCAATACTAGTTCAGTGCAGGGAGTAGCAAGGCTTCCCCTCCCTCCTCCCCCCACCCCCCCCCCCCCCCTCCTTCCTGGGGAGGGATCATCTGTACGTAACGTCCATATGGGCGGCTGGCAGGGAAATAGACCCCTTTACCCTCTATTGCTGCACCCCTTGGTTGGAACGTAATGTTCAGTTAAACAGACACTTTTAATGTATTAGCTCTGTATATTGTTCAAATCCTCAAGTGGTTCTCTCATACCTTATCATATTTATGTAGCTGTAAACTACATAAGGGGTTATGTTTCCAGTGCAAACACGTCAGTCACACGACAACAAACAAAACGGCCAGTCCAAGATGAATGTGTTGTGTATATATACAAATCAAAGTCCTTTTATTCGACGCACTATATCGACAATGACAACATTATGTCTTGACGAACACTCATCGACGACGACGATGACAATAATATCAACTATACGATGAGGATAGCTAACGATATAGCCGACGCTAGTATAGATGACTTATATCCGACTACGATGTATCTTTGACGTCCGACGACGTCCGTATTTGACGATTGACGTATATCATTTGACGGTTTACAACTGTTTTCAACCAACTATTTTCAACCAGCTTCAAACAACAGACTCTTCCCACTGACTTTCTCTGTAGAAGTGATGCTCAACGGGCTATGTACATATTACTACCCCACTGACATAGAAGGCATGGTCAATGTTATCACTAAAGTAAACATCCAGGCAGGGAGAACTTCCTGCTTATCTATGTTTGCCCCCCTGGCCAGTACAGAGACCCCTTTTTTTATGCACTGTATTAAACTATAGGGCTGTATTAATCAGGCTGTATACTACAAGTATACAGGGAGTATAATGCATTTATACAGGGAACATAATATGTATCACATAATACACAAACAATTACCACTTTAAAATGTAAGTGTAATTCTGCCGCAACAATATTCATATTAACAATAAAAGTACGGGACAGGTTTCGGTTTTTCAAATTTCCATTTCGTCCAAAAGATATTTACGATTGAAGTGTTCAGATGTGAAATTGTCTACGGGATAATTTTATGCCGTGTACAAAGAAAGTACAATGAGTTATGGAATATCATTTTGCATTTTTGCTCGTACCTCAGCCAAAAAACATCCAATTAACGTGAAATTTGCACACATTACTTTGTGGACATATCAGATCACTCCAATACATATTTTATTAGTCACTCATCACTTTGTGCACTTGCCAACAAAGTTACTAGATCCCTTTAATGTTAGAAACATTATTTGTAACAAAAATAATATAAATCCACATAGAAAACATCCATCAAAAATAAATTACAACGATTTGCTAATAATACGAAAACAGTCCTTACATTTAATGGACGGGTTGAAATAGCTCAAACTTCGTTATACTTGTAAAGATCTATGAACAAATTAAAATATACACAATATTATAATCATATTCGTATACAAAATAACGATAAATAATACAGATGAAAAAAATTATCTCACTTGTCAATATACATACCACGATACAATTGCGGTAAAGAGAGGCGAGAACCAGGCTACACTAGGGCTGAAGCTTACGTTTTCACTATCACCAAAATAGCAGTTGCGCAAAAGTAGGCAGATCGCCAAAGAGAAAAAAAGCAGAAAAGAGCAAAATCCTCCGGCAATTTTTTTTATCAGGTGTAAGTATACAAAGTGATGAATAACAATTTACAGAGATTACTACTAGCCCAGTTTGAATAAGTATGAAAATATGTTACTGACATCCACGTTTGTAAAACGTGAACAATGAGAGGGCCGTGGAAAATTAGGTCATATACTCTTTTTGGAAGGTGGTGGTGAATGGGGTGAAAAGGCACCCTGTAATGGCCCCCGGGGGTGCAAGCGTGCCTGCCACTTGGTTAACTTGTTTTCCTCTGCGCGCGCGTGCCTGGCCCACTTGTTAAATAGCCGACTTTATATAAACGCAAATGTGAACTTTTCGTCAATATTTTGCATTCAATGTGTTATGTTTCTATTGACTTTCGAATCAACACTCTTACATTAGAAAATAGTATCGACTTTTTAAATTGTAATTGTTTTTATTTACTTGCGATGTTTGATGTTTCTATTAACTTTCGAATCAACACTCTTACATTTCAAACTAGTGCTGACTTTTTTAATTGTATTTTATTTCCCTGCGATTGATTCTTCTTCTTTTGGTCTTGTTTTTGTTTCTGTTTCCTTTTTGTCTTCACCAATCTTATTACCATTTTCCATTCTGATCTATTATTCTTCATATGCTCTGTATTATTATTTATTTTCTTTACCGCGATTCGCAATTCAAAGAAATGTAATATTGACGGTCACGTGCAGTGGTCAATCGTCTAGAAGAGCTTATGCACATTTTATCGACTTCTACAAAGATTTCGTGATAACTGAAAATGACTGCTAAACGAAGGGAAAGTTTGATTGACTTTTATTGGGGTGCAAGCTATTTTTTTTATTGGGGTGCAAGACTTTTTTGGGGGGTGCAAGCTATAATTCTGAATGACCAGATGACCGCCGGCCTGCCCTCCATTCATAGTGTAGCTTGCGGCACTGTATTAGTTATCACCATCTGATAATTATTCATGATATTGTTTGTGTATTGTGCCTATATGATAAGTATACTACTTAAAGCTATACAGGCAGTGGTATAGTGTAGTTGGACTGATTGGGTAGGGGTACCGTATATTATGCGAATTATTTGGGGCACACCTTATGTATTCCTTTATTTTTTCACAGATTTTCGCATCATGTTTTGTATTATTTTTGTCAAATTATTTTCGGCCACCACCCCCCCCCCCCCCCCCGCCCACCCCCCTACCTCCGTAGCCATATCGCTACTGACATGAGAGTATTATTTACTTAAAATTTAGACAGAAATGTGTTCAAAACAGTTATTATTACATTTCTGCGAACAACAGAACACTGTAAACATGCCAACAAAAATAATAAAATGTCGTAATAAACCAACAAGTTCACAACGCGCACACATTATGGATACGAAGGTGGCATTGATCAATGTTTTAAGCAAGGTTCATACAAAAAGATAAAGCATGACGAGTCAGGAACATAAAGATTACCTTTCAATGTTCCAGAACCCCAGACGCCAAACTAGTTTGTCAACCCCGCCCATCGCTTTCAAGAAACTAGAACAGAGGTCACTTTTCAAGTAAATTTTCGGGGTGAAATTACTTGATTATTTTGTACTGACCATCTGACTGTAAACGATATAAGCTGACCAGTCCGCGAAGCGACTGTGATTGTTGTTCTTGCCTCCGAAATCGCGTAAACCAAGAATTATGGGGCCAACACACTATTGTAAACTATCTGATGGAGATAAGCAGTCAAAGTGAAAATATTATTTGGGGAGAGAAAGGGAATTATCCGAGTTAAGAAAGTATTCGATGTATTATGTATATTCCCCCGGGATTGTGGGCGGAACGTCGGGCGAAGTGCACCCGGCAAGTCAGGGGTAGATTACTAGGTCATATATACCGACCAATCGTACCACGCTATTAAATATAGCTATCAACGTTCTACCAGTTTCAATAGACGTTAGAGTAGGTCATGAATTTATAATTGATACTTGACATATTTTCACTTTTCTCTTTTCTTGATGCTATTTCGTTGTTCTTCGATTTCAATTTCGTAACGTTTCTAAGTCAAATCGTTGATTTCCATCTCTGATCTGTAACAATCGGGTAACGCTTCTTTCTAGGTACATTTTGTTGACGGGAACGAAAAAAAGTGAGCAGTGTTATCACTCTTGGTGTGGGTCAGAGTTTATTGTTTAAACTCATTTTAATGCATAGCATCAAAATTGAAACAATTTCGCAAAATGTCCTGGCCTTTTTTTCCCGTGGAAATAACTATCTTCTTTCATCTAAACCTAAACCATAGAAGTGTCAAAAAGTTCACTCGAACCTACCATTATATTTATTGTGTTCCCCAAAATAGTATATTCTATATATCGTAACGATCCCAATGCAATGGAGAGAGAGAAATAGGCACGATATATTCCGTCACACCGTTGATTAGTGTTGGCAGGTAACGAACGAACATCATCACACATACTAACCAACTTTAATCATAAATTATATTTTAAAATAATACTTTGTGATCTATCCTAAAAAATAAAGTCATACGCAAATTGCCTTTGTTTTGTTTTGAATAACAACTATTTGTTCTTCACTCATCAAAATACAAACATATATTTATAAACAATATCAATTAGAACATAACAATCACTGTAGTATTGACAGAGAATGGAGAACATTTGTTTCAAATAGGGTCCCCCTCTTTTTGAATTGTTATTTGATCGATTGAGATGCGATTGTATGATCGATTCAAAAGCTAGCTTCTTTGCCATTGTGAGGTAATTCCGTTTTTCCGTAATTTGGGACGTTGTAACCTTTTGTATTCTATTCTTTATACAGTACCATCGAAAAGGCCGGTTCACATAATGAAACGCCTACTGAATCACTACACTATGAATAGCGATAAGTGTTCAAAGAGTTGCATTTACTTGATAGGGTTAATCGGGGTTTTGTTACTCTAAAACAAACTTCCAGATGAGTAATATAGCATTCTTTATTTGCTTAATTGCCTTTCCCCTTTTTGCATTTCAATGACAATTAGGCCGATGTGGATTAACAAATTATCCAACTTTAAAAATAGGCTAACAAAAAAAAAACGATCAAGTAAAACAAATGGAACATGTATTGAGAAAAGTACATGTAGAATCGATCGCATTTACAAGCGCTTATATCGATTCTTTAAAAGAAAGTACACTGTCTATATATTTTTATATTCAAAGCAAAACATCTTTTGCGGGACGACGCGTTGCCAATTTGCGAAAGATTTATAACTAACTCATTTTCCATCCGCTCCGTTTTAGCTTCCGATTATTAATTAATTACGCTAAATCGTTTACCTCCCGATTCGAATTTAGTCACATTATCAAACTAATTCGGTTTTCTAGAAAGAAAGAAGAGAAAACCCTCACCGTCTTTCGATCGGTAAAACAATCACGGCAGTACAGTCCCAGGTTTGCTTGTTTGCAAATTAATTAAACGGACACATTAATTCCGAGTTAAAGGTTTTGCAACGCGCGTCATATAAAACGCTCCGTTTAATTTCTGACGACTTTGGAGGTGGAAATAAAATGGTTTCAATTACTCCGGTTAATTTTCGAGAAAATTGCGGATAATTCTTCTCTGCTAAACGATTTTGCCAGTTCAATTTGCGCCCGTAAATACCATCAACTTGAGGGTGAGTTGTACTCTGTGATCTCTGACAATTCCAATAGATTCTGTATAGCAAAAACAATGATGAATCCTCGCTTATTCTCTGCACTTGTTCCGAAGTTTTGATCCGAAACTATTCGACTGGTTATCACTACTAGAATTCCTCTCGCCTGTCCAATCAAATAAAACACCTGGGGGTGTTTCACAAAGATCCTAAGTTGAACTTAACTCAAGGTTGGACCTAACTATTATGGAAAGCCATTAGTAGCCTTGGAATGCAATATATTCAGAAGCAAAACAGCAAGAATTTTAGAATGTTCATAAATTTTGCATCAAGAACATGAAATCTCCTTTATAATAGAAAATATTACTAATTTAAATCATAATGTTATGCCTTTCAACACATTTTTACAACAAAAAAAATCAAAAACAAATAACGGCTTTCCATACTTTTTAAGTCCAACTTAGAGTTAAGTAAAACTTAGGATCTTTGTGAAACACCCCCTTAGGTGTTTCACAAAGATCTCAAGTCAAAGTTAACAATTAGTTGGACTTGAAAATTATGGGAAGCCATTTGTAGCCTAGGAATAAAACATATTCAAAAGCAGAAAAATACAAGTATTATAAACTTCCAACCATAGTTTATATATATAAATAACTTCAAGGCTCCTTGATAATAAAAATATATTACTGATTTCGATCAAAATGCATACATTTTAAAAAGATATGTTCCAACAATTTTCAAAGAAACTAACTGCTTTCCATAATAGTAAGGTCCAACTTAGAGTTAAGTTCAACTATGCATCTTTGTGAAACACCCCCATGTATTTTATTGATTCAAGTAACTTTAAATCGACTCACTTTCAAATCACTTGCAAATCCAGGTAAAGTTTCCTCTTTGTTATTTATATATGTATGATGTTATTTGACAAAAAAGGGGAATTATTTAAACCCGGTGTGTATTCTCGTTTCTGTTGTGAGTATAATATTGATGAACAAATAAGTAAATAAATGAATACTTCGATGAATAAATAAATGATTAAGAATATAAATGAATAAAGAAACTGAAAATAAATAAACAAAATAATAAAGTATTCATTATCTCCGCGAAGAAGCAGGCAAGCCTTTTCCCCAACTATATACGTCAGAATGATTTCTGAATTACTTTTGGAAATTAAATGAAATTGACTAAAAATGTATTGGTTTCGCGGTGAGTTACAAAATAATTAATTAATTATGCAACCTATTACGAAGTATATAAATCCATCTGGTAACATCATTAATTCACAATATAACAATAAACTGACTTCTGTGAATCACATTTTTCTTTTCCTATTTCACTCTGTGTGTTTTTGTCTTTGGTTGTTTGTTGTTATAGCTATAATATTTGCCTTATATACCCTTTTCTTGTTGTACTTCTGCATTTTCAATATCAAAACAAGGCCTTTAATTAAAACGTATAAGGTTATATTAAAACGCAGAAAAAGAAGAAGGTATTTACTAAATGGCCTTTCGTGAAAATCCATTAATCAAAGGCGTGTTTCACTAGATCAGCGCATCTCCATAAACATAATATTTGTAAAGGGTGCGTGTTATAATTTGCAATACCGGCAAAGTAAGAGTTAACAAATGAAAACAAAAAATATGTACGTCAACAATCCAATCGTTTTGATGTAAAATAATGAATTCGATACACCCATTAGGGTAATAACAGCCAATGACATGTTCTAATATTAATCTGTAAGGCTTTTAACTCCTATTATTTGGTGGACATAAGAAGGCTTATTTAACAATGTCCATTTAGCTAATCAGTAAGCGGATGCTCCTTAGGCGATGGATCTACAATTATGATAGGCTTATTATTATTTTTACTTTGTTTCGGAAAATAATTTGTATATAGATGCGGAAGAAAATATGATGGGTTATGCTACATCGCGATGGCCTGAAACAATCATTATAGTTATCAATGTCATCATCGTTCATAAATCCCCCCCCCCCCCCCCCCCCCCAATCCGCTAAGATAAAAATACGTGTACACTGTCTCGCACGCACACGCACGCAAACAAATGTATATCTACAATGATGCACACGCTTATACACAAACACACTAATACACATACAAACGCACACGGACATAAACGCACAAACACACGCGCGTACACGCACACACGCATACATTCGCATTAACGCGTTAACATACACATAAACACATATTAACGAAGACATTCATAAACATACATAGACACACACGCACGTACGCAGACTCATCCACATGTACAAACAAGCACACAAACACGCCCACATTTTTACAGACTTCCGTGGAAACTTTTTTTTATAATTAAATTGTTCCTTACCGTGCGACGCCTCACGAAATCGACATAAATTAATTTATTGACGACCAAAGGATAGTTCAAATTCTTCAGAGGAGAATCATTCGAGTTTTCTTTGTTTTCTGTCCTCGGTTGTCAGGCTATAAAAAGTATGGCCCGTATTCACAAAGGAGGTTTGTACAAACCCTGGTTCAAACCGGGGTTTACATCTATGGAATGCCAATTGTAAACTGATGGAGAGAGAATGTGTACCATCAACATTGTTAACAAGTAAGGAATTAACATTCTCTCTCCATCAGTTTACAATTGGCATTCCATAGATGTAAACCGCAGTTTGAACCGGGGTTTGTACAAACCTCCTTTGTGAATACGGACCAAAGACTACACATATTCAAGCATACATTTTCCATCACACACACACACGCACAAACACACACACACACAAACGCACACACACACACATACACACAGACACATATACACACACGCACACAGGCGCGCACACACGCACACGCACGCACACCTACATAAGAAAATCTCTCATAGGCCCTTATCCTCGCCTCTCATATAATTCCGATGAGAAATCGCATCACCCTATAACTATTCGCCCCCGCGGCGGTTAATTCCCTAAAAGGTTGACTTAACAACGCATCTTACCGCTATTAACGACCGCGGGAGAGAAAGGGAGACAAAAGCGTTATCATTATTCAAGAATCAATTTGAGAGAAAAAAGGATTAATATGTTTTTGCTAGCCAATCATAATATATCATTCAAGCAGCCGACAAGCCAAAATGGTGAATACAAGAAGAGAAGCTGTATGTTTTGGGTGGCGAAGCATAATAATTATTTTGCTGATTAGAATACGTGATCCACCCATATAATCACTCAACTACCGCAGCTTACTGGTGGCTTTTCAACCAATTAACATGGGTGTTACGACCTAGCCAAGTGATTACTGCTCTCCGATTCGATACGCACTTGATGATTGGTGGGTTTTCTCGTCGGTTTGCACACGGCACGTTTCGCGAATGGATGGTGCAGTTACGGATTAACAAATTGTTCTTATATATCTATTTGCGGTCCATTTTTTCAGAGCTTATCGTTTTAGTTTCTATTTCTCTCTCTCTCTCTCTCTTTCTGCAGAATTCATCACCTATTTTATATTTCTTTCATCAAAAGAATCTGTATTTTGTTTCCGATAAATCCTTTGGATAAAGGGTGCGAATCTTAGCTAGGCCGATGATGAAATCTTGATGAAGCCTAGATGTCATCAAGCGCATGTTAGCGGACCTCTAGTAGTGATAATGTTTCATTCCTAGACCCCTCCGCTCTTCATCGACAGTGGCGTAGCCTTCACACTAATATGATTGAGCCGGAGTGCATCCCTGCCCCCTCTCCTGTTTTGAGGCAACACTAATCATTCTAATATTGTATTTGATTTCTACAGCGTCAGGTATGAAAATCATCTCCATCCGCTTTACAAATACAAAATACTTATGTGCTTTCACATTATTAAGGTTTTACCTTAAAACCACGAACATAATTGCACGTGAAATATACAGTACTGTATCGATAAAGCAATTACTATGTATCAGAATGAACGGAAACGTCTGACACTTATCTAACATGATCTGGGAGAGCATGCCTATAGCCTCCCTTACTGCCCCCCCCCCCCCCCCCCCCCACCACCACCACCACCACCACCACCACCACCACTGCATTGCACCCCTCCCCTTTAAAATGAGTTTCTTGCTACGCCTTTGCACAGAAAGTGCTACAAATTGATAGGTGTAATTCATCAAGGGGATTACATCGCACGAAAGATAAACTTCAGGTCAGTTTCATTTGGGAATTGAATCTGTCGTCTTCACGTAATCTCAGTTACTCTGCAATTGCCGCGACCAGAGCTATTTTAGGAACATTGATTCTGCTCTATACATTAAAATTATTTAAAAAAACTAGCTAGATTTAACTTTTCAAGTGATTTATTAATCTCTACAAGGAATTCTAAATGTAAAGTGAGATAAATACCGTGAAACGAAGCAACAAAAACGAGGAAATACTATTTCGAGATCAAAAATGAATCATGATTTTGTTTTACTACATCATTGCGTTTATTACATCGGTATCTACCCGTACCCCGTCGGTGGAATCAGTTGCCTAACTGAGATGCACAGTACTCGCCTCTCCTGCCACACTGGGGATCAGTTGCCTATAGTTAAAAAGGAAAAACGGGTAAAGTTCCCCTCCTCTCTGAAAACCAAATGTTGTCTCCTCTCCCGCCACTCTGGGGCTCATAAAGAAGTAAAGGGCACCGTATTTCATATTGTGCGCAGGCCGACCACCCCCACCCCAACTCCTCCTCAAGAATTTGATTAAGAAACAATAAAATTTGACTTTATGATTGTAGGCAATAAAACAAGGAATTCGAAATAAATGCGCCCTCCCCGGTATATAGCGTATCCTAGTCGGACTGGCTTAGGGGGGATGTCATGGGGGGATATTCGGGGACACGCTCTCTGTTTATTTGTATTGTTTTGTACAATTATAGGGTGGCATGTCCCCCCCCCCCCTTCCCCCCCCCCCCCCCCCCCCCCCCCCAACCCCCCAACTCCACCCAACCACCAGTGCCTTCGCCACTTCACAGGGTTACTTCTCTCCCGGACCCACTCATGATATAACACTCATTCTCCCACGTGACGTACCACCAAGCAATTATCCTGATTATTTTGCTGTCCGATTGGTTTTCCATGCCCCGCTGTATGAAGAGCTTAGTTCCCAAAGGCGCTAAATCCACTTTCCATAACAAAAATTT
>JBAMJV010004915.1:0-103297 GCA_037951105.1 Echinarachnius parma | reverse complement strand
GAACACGCCTACTGAATATTGTCGTGTTTTTACCCTTTTTTGTCATCCACTTTTAATCCCCATGTACTAATCACCCGGACTAATCACCGTCTTTCACTTTCCTCAACTCAACCAGCTGCTTTCCAAACGAGTCATTATCACATGAATCCTATATTTTGAACTTCTGGGCCCATATTCATAAAAAAAACGCACTAGTTTAGTTTAATTTCACATCTAGTTTTTAGATGGTTGGGCTATGATTAGACAGAAAAATCCACCTCGTTATGGAGGGGTCCTTTAATATTATGACGTCATAGTGGAGAGGGAACAAGATAGTGTAAGATGATAATGAAACAAGAGACAGTCTCAGTGGACCAAACCCTCGGAATATTATAGACTGATTTTTCGGTCTAGGCTATGTATATGCAACAATATATCCTTTTTGTTACCAACTGGGGTTAATTTACTACAACGTAGGTAATCACGGGCGTAGACATGTCATTGATACCCATTCAACTGGGGGGGATGATCTATTCATTCATCCCCCCCCCCCCCCCCCCCCCCCCCAGTTGAATAGGTATTACGTAAGTCACTACGCCCGTGTAGGTAGGTACATGCTTTCCCAGATAACCATAGTTAATCATGACAAAGATAACTTTGTGTAGTTTACTTTTTAAATAACCAAATTAGTGGGTTTTCTAAATACGGGCCCAGATGGCGCTATCACCATTGCCTAGCACAGAAATACAACATCACCATCATCATTGTCTCACAAACGGCATTGTAACATTTTCAAAATCCTCAACATTTACTTGGAAGTCTAGTGGTTCTCACATACCTCATTGTATTCGTTTTACCAATATAGAAGAGCTTAGTTCCAAAAGGTGCTAAATCCACTTTCCATAAAAAAAAAATGAGTTAACGATATAGCGAGTTAATAAGCTATGTAGCTTTCAATAAATCAAAATTTTAGGACGAATATAACGATTTAAATCAAAATATGGAACATTACATTTTCATATTCCCATATAAGGCATGTGTTCAAAATTAGATAAAGAAACCCGATTTTCTCCGTAATTGAAAAAGTGGATTTAGCGCCTTTTGGAATTAAGCTCTAGCATGGAACAGTTTTTTCTCTTCCGATATAAAGATATGAATGATTGAAGTGTTCAGATTTATAATTATCTACTGGATAATTATGAATGTACAATGCCTGTGCCCCCACTAATTAGGAAAAAACACAAAAAAAGTGGGAATTGCTTTAAGAAATATGATATCACAAACCGTTCAATGATAAAGTCAAGAACAGTGAAAGAAATTACTGCAAAGTCAAGAATGTAAGTATGTAAGAAAGTATTTAATATAAATATGAGATCCTGAATAACTGTAAATATATACAAAATGATAGTCATACTGATGACATAAACATATTTCTTTCACAAACAACGATTACATCACAATTTTGAAACAAGTTGATCATTATTAAAAATGCACCAAATTATAAAGGCACCAATTGAATTGCATAGCAATCAAAGAGTGTAAAATTAAATATGAATTTCAACAAATGAGATTCATTTTGTGCAGTTTGAGTTTTGGATTATGTCCCTTTGTGACAAATCATTGTATCTTGAAAACTTACTTTAATTTTGAATTAATCTAGAAAAACAAATGATTAAACTGTGCCATCTTTAAAACAAAGAATAAAACTACATGTATTACATCTGAAATATAACAGTTCTAGAAAAAAAAATCACTGCAATCATATTATAACATATACTCTGGTCTACGAAAAATGTAGAATACACACAAAACTCACATAAATTAATATAATATGAACAATCACATTAAATAAAATATATTATGAACAATCACATTCAATACATATATTATAAACAATTACATTAAAACATTTTAAACTGAAAATTATCAAGGTGACTTAATTGACATTTCAATTGATTGCACTGTCAAATATTGTTTGAATAATTCATACAAATACAAATATTTGCCTATAACTGAGAAAGTAAATTTGGCCAATTTTAAGACAAAACTTCTATTTTGTGATACAAAATTTTGTTTAATAAATGACACCTTTCTGATAATCAAGATACAGTTTTGAAGATATGATGACCTATTTCATTGTTTTTTTACAGCATGTTCAATCACAATTATTCTGAATTGGTAAAAAATAATTTTTCATTTTCTGTATATTAACCCTTTATAATAATAGAAACTACAAAGATTAAACGAGCACAACAAATAAAAACAGACATGATTTCCAACAACTACAGTACTATTAATAACAGAATAATTTTTATCTTTTCCTTTGTTGTACTTAACAATGCACACAGATAATCGTTGGGCTCTAAGCAGTGCTATTACAGCCATTCACTGCTCAAGATTAAGACAAAAATACTTTTATACAGTCAGAGTATGCAGTTATTTCAGGGTTCTCTTTTCAGTCACAATAAACATTTTCATCAATATCTAACGTTTCATTGTTACAAGCATGGTACAAACTACAAAGTCATAATTTTATATTGTTCTCAATATCCCAACGATAAAAAGGGGTAGTAACATGTTAGTCTAATCACTTATGAAGCAAAATGATGCAGTCAAGACTTCTATGTGTTACATAGCACAATGACAATTGTACAGCATGTAAAGAGTTAAATTACCATTTTGTACAATTACTTTTTGAAATTTGAAATTTCAATTTGTACAATTATTTTTTGAAATTTTAAATTTGACTGAATTATTTTTTGCATTCACTAAACCAGCTGTCAAAAAGTACACACAAATCAGTGTTTAGTTTAGGTTAAAACATTGATTGGGAATGTGCTTCATTAGCACTGTGCCCAGCCAACAGTCGACCACCTGGTATACTCCCTATAGGGAGAGGAAAATGTGCGCTTTGTGTCATGGGCCCCATAGCAGAAAGAACTACAATCGATTGTAAAGTTGCAAATAATTGCAATTCAGAAGGAAAAAAATGCATTTGAACCAATCAGATATTATGTGCATTTAGTCAAATGATCGGACTTGCAATCAATTGCAACTTTACAATCGACTGCATCGCTTTCTGTAACAGGGCCCAGGAATGATAGCAGTGTGTATCCATTGGCCAAGGTAATAAGAGTAATGTAAAAGTGCTATGATACTCATATGAATAGCGCCATATCAAATTGCTGTTATTATTATAATCTATTATTGTGAACAAATGTTTAATACGATTTACCAACAAAAATATGCCTCCTAAAAAACTTTTGGCAGTATGCACTCACTTTGTCAGTGACTAATATCCACTATCTGCATTACAATACATCATTTTGAGTACAGGAAAAATTTCTTTCTAGAAGGGTTAACTGGAATGTACATTTTTGTTTTAACAGAGCACATTTTGAGAGAAATTTCATTTGAGATGTATTATATAAAAAGAATATTTTAAACTGAATGTCAATGCATGTAACAACTCTCACACGTAGTGAACCTAATAGTGTTCTGTAAAAGGATATATCGCCATAAATATATTTGTATGATATAGCAAGATTTGTTCTGTCGAGATGTACCATTTATGAAGACATAAATAAAACAAGTATTTGGTTTAAACGTCTTCTTTTTTCTCAATCTACAAATGAAAGAACACTAAGCGCAGGGTAGTTTTTAAGTCGAGTAAAAGTGAGTCAATGTGAGATGTCTTGCAATACAAATGAGTCTTGGACACTAATTTATGAACAGTTAAATTAATGCACGTACACGTACACGAACACATTAACGCACATATGCATGTACGAAAGTCTTTAATCACCTTTAAATGTGACACAGACATTTGCTCTGATGATGAGGACAATGCCGCCGATGACGACGACGGCGATGATGATGATGATGATGAAATTGAAGATATTGATGAAGATGTTATTGAAGATAATGATGACGATCATGATGATCATGATCATGATGATGATAATGATGATATTGATGATGATGATAAGATAATGACGACAGACTATGATGATGAATATGACGATGATGATGATGATATTGATGATGATGATGATGATAATGATGATATCAAAGATATTGATTGATGATGATGATGATGATGATAATAATGATACTGATAACGATGATATTGATGACGATGGCAAAGATAAAGATGAGAAAGTTTATGATGATGATGTTGATAAGAATGACCATGATAATGATGATTTTTTTTCTCAGGTCCTCACACCCCAACAAATGACGCTTCTCTCAGACTGTTGGATGTTCTTCCATATCGTCGCCAAGGAGATTCATGTCTTCTTGTTGTTGGTCATCCTGCCCCTCCTCCACCTCCTCCTCCTCCTCCTCATTATCGCTCTCCTTCTCACTTCCCCGCTCGTCATCATCATCTTCTTCTCTCACTGGAGGATTCAGACCCTGAGAAATATAATAAAAAATTTAAAAATACCAAATCAATGTATGAGATAAATCGTGTTCCCTCATCTGTCTCACATATTCAAATTGAAATATTGCCATTTTCGTAAATAGTGTACAAAGGAATAAGTTATCACTTTACTTGTTTTACATTGCCCCTTCCATTCTTACTAACAACCATGCCAGCCAGCCAGTCGAACTTCAACCGCCTCCACCCGCAGAGCAACCCCTACCCTTATAGCCGCGCACGCCAACAGATCCCCACTCCTGACGACGGATAGTCAACCTATTCGAAACGTCGAGTCCCTCCTACCATCCACCCTCTCCTCGCAATACCACAGTCCTTTCTAGGACTACCAATTGTCCTTTTTAGGACTCTCCTAGAAAGAATACCAACAGTCCTTTTCAGGACTATCCCAACAGTCCTTTCTAGGACTAACAACAGTCCTTTCTAGGACTACCAATTGTCCTTTTTAGGACTCTCCTAGAAAGAATACCAACAGTCTTTTTCAGGACTATCCCAACAGTCCTTTATAGGACTACCAACAGTCCTTTCTAGGACTACAAACAGTTCTTTTTAGAACTCTCCTAGAAAGAATACCACAGTTCTTTTCAGAACTACACCAACAGTTCTTTCTAGGACTACCATAGTCCTTTTCAGGACTTACCAATCCACCCATCTTACATGGTGTACCCGTAAACCGCACGTATTATATACACCACCATGGAAACCGATACTTACAAGCAACATTTAACCATGTTTTATCATGTAACATCTAAAGCCCTCCGCACACAGAGCCGACTCGACCCGATCCGACTGGTTTTCAGTCTGTTCAGCTCAGTATACGTAATTGCCTCGGGACTCCTGTTTTGCCGGTCAAGAGCCAGTCAGAGATCATTCGAGGCCGATTGAACATGTTGAATCAGCTACGACTGAGCGAAACTGACTCTAGCCTAACTGAAAACCAGTCGGATAGGGTTTGAGTCGGCTATGTGTGCGGAGGGCTTAAATTGTAGTGTTAGAGGTTTTATTGTCTCTCACCTGTAGTCGTGTGTAGTACCGATGCGCAAGCCACCTATCCTCCTTCTCAAATGTCTTCTTTTCCTCCTCCGAAAACTCTCCGTCAACTTCTTGTACTGCATCATCGACCATGTCCAGGACCAGCCTTCTTGCAAAGAGGGTCACATGACCGGAGACATCGCGGCTGAGCGCCCACGCTTGCCTCCGCACGGTCTGCTCCACTGCTGTTCGGGGGTGGTTGCCATTCCTGTGAGGAGGGGGAGGAGTAATTGATAAACTGTATGGGTTCTTTGCGCTTAATGGATAAACTCTATGGCTTGTATTCTCAAGAGCAGGTTAATTAATCTAACTGATTGTAAAAAAAAAAAAATAGTTTTATGTGATTTTTAAAGTGAGCCCTGTGACTTTTGGCCTTTGACCTCATGGCCACAAAATCTAATCAGTTCATTGGTTCAGGTCTATACATGTGGTGAGAATCCTTCCATCGGTTCTTGAGATAATATGATTACAACTTATTTTTGCATATAAAATGAGCCCTCTGACCATTGACCTCATGACCCCCACATCTAATCAGTTTATTGGTTCCTTAAGGTCCATACAGGTACCAAGATTGGTGAGACTCCTTCCATCGGTTCTTGAGATAATGCAATCCCAAGCTATTTTTGCATATATAATGAGCCATGTGACCTTTCACCTCATGACCCCAAAATCTAATCAAGTTTGGTGAGAATCAGTCAACCAGTTCTTGAGATAACGCGATCATGAGACGTACGGATGTACAGATGTACGTATGGACAACCCAAAGCATACAATTATGTTCAAACAACCAATTCACTATTTTTTACCCTGGGGACTGCCAAATCTAGTAGGGAACAGGTTAACTTACCAATATCTGAAGGCTCTATGGACGGCCGTCCGCGTCTCCTTGGTGTTTCTGTCGGTCAGCTGTAGAATGTTGACCATCGTTTGGACCTAAGAGAAAACAGTGAGAAAGAAAGCAAACATCAACAAATATGTTCCAATAATATTTTTAAAATATTTACTATATGGAAACTTCCTTGAAAATATTGAGTAGGACCTGCTTATAAGGTCTAAAAAGATAAAACACTATGAGAAGTTACAAAAGCTTCTGTATAGACATTCTCGTATACCAAAAATGGTATTTGATGGGTCATTTTTTCCTCCGATAAAGCTTATGCTGGGATCAAATGCTTAGGCCCGTTATGGAGTGGGCACCTAACTAACCAGAAAATGCACTATGAGCAATCCAATAGCCAAATCAACCAGCCAATTGTCCTAGCTACTACCTACCTCTGATGTAAGGAGGATAAAGGTGCTGTTGCGAGTGCAAGCCAGTGACACATGTGACCGGGCCCAGATTTTTGGTGGGGGACTTTGGGGCCCACGGAATGGGCACCTGAACCAGAAACTATGAGCAATCCACAAAGCTTAACAAATTTAACAACCAAGCCACCTACCTCTGATGTAAGGAGGATAAAGGTGCTGTTGCGTGTGCAAGCTAGCGACACGTGTGACCGGGCCCAGAGCTTGGTGGGGGACTTCGGGGCCCATTGGATGGGCACCTGACCGTCCTTTTTGCGGGTCGAGAGGACGAGCACGCCGGGGTTGACGGAGAAGATCATGAGGTCCGCGAACAGCGTGAGGAAGATGTAGCTGGACCCTGACGCATCAAAGGTGTTGCTTATCTAAAAGGAAAAAAAAATTATAGAAATAAACATTATGGTCTATTATGTCTATCAGCATCAGAGTGGACCGGCCTAAAGCTGAGCGACACTCTGAGAGAAACGAGAGTCCAAGGATGGAGACAAGTGGTTGCATGCTCACTGATGGCGCCCCTACGGCCAACTAGGATGCGGGAGAGGTGAGGTGAGGTGAGGAGGAATCGCAATGTAGTCCAGATTAAGGCCATTGCTTATCTACAAAAATAAAAAGAACCAAATATAATCAATTTCTATTAGTCACAACTAAATCTTAACATGCATAAAAAGAAAACATAGAATTTAATATTAGGAAAGTAGTTGAACCAGACACATGCATTGCTTATCTACCAGGATAAACTTATGATAGAAATAAACAAATATATAGTCTATTCCTATAAGAGCAATATTACAATCAAGGAGAATAATAGGATAGTTAATAACTAATATTTAATAAAAGAATTTGAATTATGTTTATAATTCATTAACAAATAGCAAAGTTTTCAAATGGGCTCAAAATGGGCTCAGAATCAGCCTTCTGTATCATATTGTTTGACAGTGAGGGAAATTTGTTGATAAATGAGCATTTGGTCAAATTGAAAGTCCTATTGAATTTCTTACCTGAAATGAACACACGTCCGATTTGGAGCACAAGTCAAACTCCTGTTTGGTCAAGATCACGTCGATACGCAGGTCAACCAACTCTACCTGACCATCCATCTTCAGGATCACAAAGGACAGATGAGCGGCTGTCAATGAAAAAAAAATGAAAAAATGAAAAAAAAAAAGTAACAAATTCAAATTAATCATAACTGAAATATCATATTTAATCTACATTCATGTAGAGAAGTTATAATCTTATATTTATATGAATGCCTGCGTTTAAAATGAAAATATATAAATTATTTACCTGCTCAAGACCTTTTCATTTTGTTATACAATAATTATCCATCGACCAATATATACCAATCATGAAACCATTTCAAGACTATTCTATCTTGCCACAACACACTTTGTGTATAGACTCAAGACCAAGTACTTCGGGATTGGTTATAGGGAACCAACACCCAAAATAGCAACTGTAGAAATGTGTGTCTCCAAACAAATGTTTTATTCAAACTTTATAATCACAACTACTACAAACAAACATTCATGGGTCTGCAGAACAGACTAGTTCTTTTGTCATATAAGTTCCTAGTTCCTAGACAACAGATAGTCTTCTTAGAACTGCAGATCCATGAACACATAATTTTAGTATGATGAGTTTTTAAATTATAACAATTTTGTTATGACACCTATTTTTTTTCATAACTTTTGGTGGTATGGACTACTAGAACTGTTTTTAAACCCGGCACAGACAGAGCCGACTTGACCCGATCCGACTGGTTCCAATCAGGCTAAAGTCGGGCCCAGTAGGTCGGAGCCGATTCATCGTGTTGAATCGACCCCGACTGGCATCCGACTGTCTCTCGACTGGCAAAATGTGCGTCGCGAGGCGCTGAAAACTGAGCCGATTGGAAAGAAAACCAGTCGGATCGGGTCGAGTCAGGACAGACTGATTTTGCTACAACATGTATTCTCCATAGACCAAGGCCCGAGTTTATCCTGAATGGGTTAATGGGTGGCGGTTCCCTTTAATTAACAATGATAATAATATAACGTATTTGCATAGCGCCTAGTGCAGTACAGCCTCTAAGCGCTTTCATTGTTAATATCCCTGGTCATTTGGTAGAGTTCAGACCTGCACAATTATCTTGCACATGTTCTCAACTCCAGGGAGCATACAAACATTTTTCTGGAAACCTATTTTCTGAACTTGTTGGTGGAATGGACTACTGCAACTGTTTTTATTGGGTGGTGGTTCCCTTTAATTTCTGGACTACTTACGTTTTGGTGGGAACGGAGGGAACAGGAGGAGAAAGACCAGCTCCCTTCCACAGGCTGTGGCGTGAGACTCAATCAGCTCACTCGCAAATTTCTGAATGAAGACATCAAAATCAATTTGTGAAACTATAGATACATGTACAGTATGTAGCTCTATTATTATAAATAACAATAATAATAATAATAATAAAATTATGCCTCCGCTATCACGCAATTTTTTATATCGAGCCCAAATTAACATGCACTGAATTAAAGGGATCTAGTAACTTTGTTGACATGTGCAAAAAGTGATGAATGGTTGATGCAATGTATATTATTGTTATCTCATATGTCCACAGGGTATTGTGTGACAATTTCAAGTCAAATGGACATTGCATGGCCAAGTCATGAGTGAAAATACAAAGTGATATTCACTAACTCACTGCACTCACTTTGTACACAGAAGAAAAACTCGCCCGGAGTTTTTTTTATCTGAATACTTCGATAGTACATATCTTTGTAACGAAAGGGAAATTTGAAAAACCGAAACCTGTCCCATGATTTTATTGTTAATACGAATACAACAAGGTAAGCGGAGGAGATTATCTATATAATACCACTAGGTCTCGGGGAGCCAGTTAACATGGCATGGAAATGTCGAGTTGATTTCCACCGTGGTGGACTTCACGGCTAACGTAGTGAAACCTAATGTATACATGTACATGTACATGTACATGTGTAATGAGTCCTGTGACATTGACCTTTAACCCTAACCAGGCCCGGGGGGGGGGGGGGGGGGTGGAATCCACCCCCCCCTCGACTTTTTGCGCGATAATTCTGCAACGCGCGCAGGTATTGCCGCGCGACTTCATGAGTTTTTTCATTGAAGTCTTGCGCAACTTTTGAGACCAAATTTGCGACGACCGGGTAAACGGTTCTAAAGTCACGTGACCTTTTGTAAGTGAGCGTCAGCCCGAAAATCGCCAAATTTTGTGATTTGTGTACAAATCCTATGGAAATTGATTTTTTCCTATAATAGACAAAACCTTCATTATTTTTCATTCTAATCAATGCAGTCATTTAATTTTGGGGTAAAAGTTGTTGAATAATGGTTAATAATTTATTCCATAAAAAAAAAATAATAAAAAACAAAAGTAAAAAAACAAAGAAATACATAAGAAATTCAAAAAACAAAGAAATACATAAGGAATTTTTTGGCTGTCGCAATTTTTAATATTGAAAACCTGATAATTAGGTCATAAAGAATATTCAGGCACAAAATTAGCATATTCTGAGCCATATTTAGTGATCAAAAAGGGGATTTTTGCATAAATTTGCATAATTAATTCGAAATTGATTTTTTTTTTTTTTTTCTTCAAAAAACTAACAATGCAATCTTGTAGATTATGTCGCAATCTATCTGTGTGCCACATTTTGTGGCGGCCGCGCGTTCGGCGACCGAGATCTCAGGGGGGGGGGGGTGGAATCCACCCCCCCCCCCCCCCCCCCCCCCCGCTATAGCATAGCCAAAATAACCCGGCCTGGTTAGGGTTAACCTCATGACCCCAAGATTGTAGTGCTACATTGGCTCCATAAGATACATTCAGGTACCAAATGTGATTGAAATCTGACATTCATTTCTTGAGTTTTTACAATTACAAGCTATTTCGCATCTATGAATTCTGTGACCTTGAACTTTGACCTCATGACCCAAAAATTGTATGGCTACATCAGTCTCTAGAAGATACATTCAGGTACTAAGTTTGATTCTGATAGAAATATGCAATATACCAACCTGAACTGGCTTGTACATCTGACTGTAGTGTTTCAGTAGCATGCCCGTCTTCATCCCTCGAACCAGGATGTGGAATGGTGACCCTTTGACGTCCACCTCCTCTGGTCTATACACCCATGTCTGTTAGGAGGAACAGTGATAGTTATCATAATCTTCATCATCATTATATAATAATAATAATAATAGATTGTATTTGTATAGCACCTAATGCAGAACAGCCTCTAAGCTCTTATTATTATCCCTGGTAATTTAGTACAGTTCAGACCCACACAATCATCATCATCATGACATTATTTCATGATCATTATCACCCTTGTCGTCGACATCATCATCATCACCATCATCACCACCACCAAAACCACCACAACCATCAACATCACTACCAACACCAACATAATCATCAAGATCACCATCATCATCTTCACCATCATCATTACAACCAATATCATCACCACCACCACCACCACCACCCCAAACATCATCATCACCACCACCCACCTCTGCTCCTGCTTTCCTGTTCTTCTCCCTGTACCACAGCTGTGTTATATTCAAGCTCCTCCAGTCTTCATGATCATTATCATTGACATCATCATCATCATCAATACCACCACTACCATCATCCCTAACAACTGCATCAACACCACCACCCACCTCTGCTCCTGATTTCCTGTTCTCCTCCCTGTACCAGAGCTGTGTCATATTCAAGCACCTCCAGTCCAGTCTCCATGATCATTATCATTGACATCATCATCATCATCAATACCATTACTACCATCATCCCTAACAACATCATCATCATCATCATCATCATCATCATTACCACCACCCACCTCTGCTCCTGATTTCCTGTTCTCCTCCCTGTACCAGAGCTGTGTCATCTTCAGGCTCCTCCAGTCCAGTCTTCATGATCATTATCATTGACATCATCATCATCATCAATACCACCACTACCATCATCCCTAACAACATCACCATCATCATCATCACCACCACTGATTTCCTGTTTCCTCCCTGTACCAGAGCTGTGTCATATTCAAGCTCCTCCAGTCCAGTCTTCATGATCATTATTATTGACATCATCATAATCATCAATACCACCACTACCATCATCCCTAACAATATCATCATCATCACCACCACCCACCTCTGCTCCTGATTTCCTGTTCTCCTCCCTGTACCAGAGCTGTGTCATATTCAAGCTCCTCCAGTCCAGTCTTCATGATCATTATCATTGTCATCATCATCATCATCATCACCATCATCATCAATACCATTACTACCATCATCCCTAACAACATCATCATCATCATCATCATCATTACCACCACTCACCGCTGCTCCTGATTTCCTGTTCTCCTCCCTGTACCAGAGCTGTGTCATCTTGAGGCTCCTCCAGTCCAGCTCCGCATCCCTGCGATCCGCCTCCATCTCCTGCCTCAGCCGATCCCGGTCCTTCCTCTTCACCTTCTTCCTCTCCAGGATGTAGTCGTCGCTGAAGTGGATCTGGGCAGATGAGGAAATACAATTGCAAGTAAAATATGGTACAATACCAAGGAAAATATTGCAGAATACCATAGTGCGCCACAGGCTGTGCCATACTTAAACATGGTACTTCCTGCCTCCCTGTTACCATTTATAGAACGTCCTCTTCCTGTGCAGAATGTAGTCGTCACTGAAGTAGATCTGAGCACATGAGGAAATACAATTGCAAGGAAAATATGGGACAATACCGAAGTGCGCCACGGCTTTGCCATACGGAAAGACCTTAAATAAACATGGTACCTCCTGCCTCTCTATTAGCATTTCTAGAATGTCCCTAAGCTTCCTCTGTAGGATGTAGACATAACTCTTACCCTAACCCTAACCCCAGCTAAAGTAGATCTGAGCAGAAGAGGAAATGCCTCGTGAGTAAACAATATTGAATACCAATAATAATACTGTAATAATCTACAATGTATTGTGTCTAGGTGCCCTCTTCAGAAGCGCATTACCATCCTTGGTCATCAGATGCACCTCAAAGCCACACAGTTATCTTGGCACCATCTCAAATCTCAACCATCTTTAAAAAGGTAAATATATTGGAGGGGAAAAAAATAATATTGCTAGAGACTCCAGCTGCACTGATTGAGAGCTTATACAGACAAACCTGTTTTAGTGGACACATTTCTATAGCAGCCAACCTGCCTACAGTGACCACCAAGAGTGTTCCCCTACAGAGGAACTTGTCTATAGAGGTCACCTGCCTACAGTGGCCACTTTTCTTGTTTCCCTTGGGTGGTCACTATACATAGGTTTGACTGGCTACTCCAAAGAAGTTCTGCACAGTAACAAAGAAAAAGACCGGATATACAGGTTTGACCGTAAATTTGAACTTACCTCAGGCGTTTCATTGCTGACGCTCTCGTAGACTTCCTCTGCCATCTCAAACCCGTATTTCCTGAGCGGTTCAAACCAGCCGTAGTGAGTCAGCTTTCTCCTACGAGATCAAAACAAGATTTTAATCTGAATTAATCCTAACTAAACTTAATCTTTATTTTTTTAAATTAATTTCTAGTCCTCTTTATATTTTAAATTAAATTTCTTTTCCCAATTAAATTACACTATTTTGTATTTCCAAAGTGGTTCAAGCCAGCCACAGTGGATAAGCTTCTTCCTACCAGATCAAACAAGATAATTATTATGTTGATTTTAATTGATTTCTAGTCCTCATGGTAAGAAGTATTATTTCTATTCTCAAGTCTCAAAAATCACTTTTGGAAAAATCTTATGAAGTTAACCCATTCCCTTCGAGATTCTGAAATCCCCATAGACTTTGTACATAGCCCACCCGGTTCCTGTAAGCAATGGGTTAAGATTCTGAAATCCCCATAGACTTTGTACATAGCCCACCCGGTTCCCGTAAGCAACGGGTTAATGGATCACTTTAAGAATAACACAGTTTAACAAAATTATGATGATAAGAAGTGATTACCTTGAATACTTCCAGACGAAGATGTATCCCTGCTGATCCACAGAGATCATGTTGCCATAGTTACCAACAAAGCCAATGTGGATGATGGCATGCTTGTGGGCTCTGAACAGCTCGACTGGAATGTCCTGGCCGATGAAATTACCACCACTAGGAATCTAGGTTAGAACAAGATCAAACAACGGCATACTTTTATCAAAAGTTTGTATCTAGATATTTTCATGGGTTTATATACTGTACATTCAAATTTGATATAAAGCAACTATGAATGTTGTTGTATAATGGCATATTTCCATCTTTTCTTAATTGAATTGAAATTAATTAAATTGAATATTTTATTTCTAATTTCCAATGTCAAAATAAGCACAATAATAATACAACAAAACACAAAATTAGCACAGATCGTGAGAATGAGGAGACAGCTAGAAAGAGAAAAATAGCCTTTTTAAATGCTGCCACCGAGTAAATTTTTAAATATCAAGTCAAGTTAAAACCTAACTATGTATTTACAGAGCCAAGACATACAACATGGAGAACAATAACAAAGTAAAACAATTAGAACAGTTAAACTGAAATATACGTAATGATAACATTTACACACACTTAGAATGGTCCTAAAGCAAGATGCAACACTGTTTAACACTGTTACATAACACATGTTAAGGCCTTCATACTATTTTGCTACCCACCAGGTATAATGATCAAAGTTACTCCCGCATTGCCAATTTGTATGAAGCCTGTAGAAAGCCTGTGGTACTTACTGTGGGGTGCATCAATCACATTCTCTGTGCTCTCAAATGACGCAAAAGATGCAACAATGTTACATAACATGTGTTAACGCCTTTATATTATTTTGCTACCGCCAGGTATAATGATCAAAGTTACTCCTGCATTGCCAATTTGTATGAGGCGGATATAAAGGCTTTGGTACTCACTGTGGGGTGCATCAATCACATTCTCTGTGCTCTCAAATGACGCAAAAGATGCAACAATGTTACATAACATGTGTTAACGCCTTTATATTATTTTGCTACCGCCAGGTATAATGATCAAAGTTACTCCTGCATTGCCAATTTGTATGAGGCGGATATAAAGGCTTTGGTACTCACTGTGGGGTGCATCAATCACATTCTCTGTGCTCTCAAATGACGCAAAAGATGCAACAATGTTACATAACATGTGTTAACGCCTTTATATTATTTTGCTACCGCCAGGTATAATGATCAAAGTTACTCCTGCATTGCCAATTTGTATGAGGCGGATATAAAGGCTTTGGTACTCACTGTGGGGTGCATCACATTCTCAGTGTTCTCAAACGATTCGCCCGTTCCTGATATCTGATGCTCCACGTTGCACTTGATAATGTCGCCACTCTCAAATCCAATCATGATGCTGTTCTGTTTTTCAAAGGGAAATCAATGGAAGATATCATAATTACGATAGCAAAACACAGAGCAAATTATTATTCTCAGTGGTTTTTTTAATGCATGCTTGTTTCCAAATACGTTGCACTTAATTATTTCCCCACTCTCAAAGCCGATCATGATGCTGTTCTGTATTAGAAGGAAATCAAATAGAGAAATTAATGGATATTCCATTAATGAGAAGAATGATAGTGAAACACATTTTGAACAAATTATTATTCTCAGTGGTTTTAAAATGCTTGCTCGTTCCCGATATCTGATGCTCTACGTTGCACTTGATTATGTCGCCACTCTCGAATCCGATCATGATGCTGTTCTGGTTTCAAAGGAAATCATTCAGCAAAGGTAACAAATCTGAGCACCATGTAAGATAATAAAAAAAACATAACTACTATATATTTATATCATGTGCACATCATTCTGTCAGCAGACACTTATTATCATTATTACCTCTGTGGCTGAGAGCACGATCATGACCCAGGACCAGCCCTAGTTCCACTGATCTCTAGATATTCTTGTGTAATCCTTTACGGTTGAATGAGTACGGGCAGTATGTGTGCTCTGCTACGTTCTGTTGATTTGTATGTTATTCTAGCATATTGACATCGATGAGTTAGAGCCAATGTTGCTAATTACCATGGTAAATGTCGCTGGTCCATAATCGAGCCCCAGGGCCCTGGTCATCTCAAAGATGGAGTTATCATACCTGAATTTTATATTGTTCTTGTTATGATATGAATACAAAACAATTTGAAGGCGTATACCTGTGATCCAATAAGGGTATGCGATGGGTGGAAGGCTGTGAATGTTGGAATGTGGGATTCAGTCTGCACCTGGCTTCTAGCTAGCGGACCTGAGAACAAACAAAAAATAAATTGTCCAAATAACCAGTTAAATTAAACTTACAAAATGATATGCATATAATAATTATATTATTGTATACTGAAAGTTCTGAAGGTGCGATATTGGCAGTAATCAAACATGAAATGAAGAAAAACTCATCAAAATGTGGCATTCCTTTGCAATTGAATACTGAATATCTTTTATTTTGTATACATATTTCCAAAATTATAATTAATTATTATCTAAATATGTAGCATCACATAGAGAAGTCTCAAACCTACAAGATAGTATGCAGGGGTGGTATTCTGTAAGGATCTTAGGAGGTGAAGTTGATCCTAAGATCAACTTTGGTATTCTGTAAGTTGCTCTTAAAGTTGCTCTTAGGAAGATAAGATCAACTCCAAGAAATTGATCTTAGGTATGCAGATTTATGTAAATTACCTGTCCTGACATAAGACGTATTCTGTAACAGCAGTTAGGATCAACGCGCGCTCCTAAAATATAATACCAGAACAGCACAGAAATTGCACATGGCCAGTGGGGCGATCTTTATATCTTACTGCATACTGAAGTTCGCGTACAAGGACAATCAATTTGAAGATCGTATATTTGAGCAGGGTCGGTGCTGGGGCTCATAACGTGCATATTACATATTAAAGTTTTTGAACGTTGTCTCTAAATGTTTTTAAACATTCAAACGTAAAGTTTTAGAAAAACATAATTAAAATTTTTAAAACGTAACAATTACGGTAAAAACAGAATGGTAGGCAGCTCTGCTTAATGCCATTCTCATTCTCACCCAGCGATATTCAGACATGTCATTCTCGTTTCAAACCAACCTTCTTGAAAGTCAAAGTCATCAGCATCGGGATCGAGGGCTAGGAGCAAGGTCAGCTGCGAGGGCAGTATTTCATCATCACCGCTCTTGAAATCCAGGACGTTGTTGTCCTGCGTGTTCCAGCCTCCCGGATGCATGGACCACATGAAAATTGACCCCTAAAATAAAATGTAAAAAAATATATATATATTTTTGTATTCATAAGTTATATAATTTAATTGTTTCTGCTTATCTCGGTTAAAGATAATGTGAGTTTGGTATAGCATTTCTGGGAACCATCCCCCCCCCCCCCCACCCCGATTTTATTTTTCAAATTATGTTTATGGCAAGACCAATTTTATTTAATATTGTCTGCTTTTATATAATGTACATAACCTGTTCAAGACTATCTGATTTTGCTTCTTTTTATTAATCACTAACTTCATTACATTTATGAAACAAACGTACTAATTCATTAAACTACATGTATACATTAGCCTTGTAGGATCCCAACTCCATGCAATGTGCATAACAACATAGCTTGAAAGGCATCAGTAATCAATACAAATTGTAAACAGAAATAACAGAAATAATCAATAAATGGATGACCTAATCTTACAGACTCGTTCAATGTTATTAGCCTTATTATTATGTCATAGTATATCCCCTAATGTAGTACAAATAAATGTTGTGAAATTGTTTGCTATAATCTTGGAAACAGTTTTTAATTTGGTCTACATACATTACTGATGAGAAAAAGTGATGTTTCCATTTTTTATTTTTGGTCCCAGGGTACATTTTGGCGATTTTAAAGATAATTAGCTAATTTGCATATTTGTGAAATAAGGTCAGGGGTCATTTTTTATCTAGGAATAGTGCAATATTGATGAAAACTGGTATTCCATGGTATTTGGGGGCAAGGATTCCATTTCCGGTGCTCGTTTGTAAGTGCTGTATGGGAAACGCTCTGAAATCCAAGATGGCTTCCCCTAATTTGCATATTTATGAATATCATTGATTTTCAGTGGCTACAGCCCCTAATAAGCAATAATTCTGGATTATTATATGTCAGTTATGTTCTAAGTATGTATTTAAGATATCAAAGATGAGTTGCCATCGTGGCAACCTCTAGCAATGCATATTATTTGCATAATTATGTATTTTACCTAATTTGCATATTCCCCCAAATAGAGTATATTGGGATCCCGACAAGTAAAAAATATAAGTAATACCAATTTTCCAAGGTTTTGGGGGGCAGCAGATCCATTTTTGATACTTATTTACCTGTATCACCATGGCATCCATCTCAAATCCAAGATGGCTGCTCCCTAAATTACGCATGTTATGATACACGTCTATATTATTTTGGTTATATTAGATTGATATTATAATGTTTTGACTTTTAATTATTGGAATGAGCAACTAGAATGCTTGAATCAAAATGTAGTTGTTTGCTTTCAGTAAACAAATCCTACTTTGATAAATTAAATGCCATTAAAGTAGCAAATAGCAATATTTACTTTAAAATGACAAAGGCGGCCATCTTGGATTTATGTTGGTTGCCGAGGTGATACAGGTAAATAAGTATCATAAATGGATTTGTTGCCCCCTAAAACCTTGGAAAAGTGGTATTACTTGTCTTTTTTACTTGCCGGGTTGCCAATATACTCGATTTGGGGGAATATGCAAATTAGGTAAAATACATAATTATGCAAATAATATGCATTACTAGAGGTTGCCACGATGGCAACTCATCTTTGATATCTTAAATACATACTTAGAACATAACTGACAAATAATAATCCGGAATTATTGCTTATTAGGGGCTGTAGCCACTGAAAATCAATAATATTCATAAATATGCAAATTAGGGGCAGCCATCTTGGATTTCAGAGTGTTTCCCATACAGCACTTACAAACGAGCACCGGAAATGGAATCCTTGCCCCAAAATACCATAGAATACTAGTTTTTATCAATATTGTACTATTCCTAGATAGAAAATGACCCCTGACCTTATTTCAAAAAAATGCAAATTAGCTCATTATCTTTAAAATCGCCAGAATGCACCCTGGGACCCAAAATAAAAAATGGAAACATCACTTTTTATCATCAGTAATGTATTTAGACCAAATTAAAAAGTGTTTCCAAGATTATAGCAAAAAAAAATGCTGCTTGACATAACCTGATAGACTATCATCCACATTCCATGCTAATTGTGAATAACATTGCTTGGGAGGCATCAGTAATCAATTCAATAATCAGATATCAATAATCAATACTGTAAATGAAAGCGCTAAACTTACAGATTCTTTAAATGTCATTAGCCTTATAGCATTGCAACTTCATGCAATGTGCATATTACATAGCTTGAAAGGCATCAGTAATCAATGAAATACATTGTAAACAGAAATCAATAATCAATAAACGGATGACTTAATCTTACAGATTCGGCATCTGTAATCAATTGAATAATCAGATATCAATAATCAATACTGTAAATGAAAGCGCTAAATTTACAGATTCATTCAATATTATTAGCCTATATCATCCAAACTCCATGCTATGTTAATGATTACATGAGAGGCATCATTAATCAGAGAAATCAGAAATTAATAATCAATATAAGAATGAGATAAAGTTACCAATTTGTTCAATGTATTAGCTATGTGATTGACATAGTTTGACTCATCATTAATCAATAACATAATCAGAAATCAATAATCAATAAATTAATCAAGCATACTCACTGATTCGTTCAATGTTATCAGCCTGGTGGCATCCAAGCTCCAGGCTATGTGTACGATTGGATCGTTTGACCCTCCCTCGTTCCTTATGTAGCGCACAGGATTGGCAGAGTCGTACCACAGATCATAGACAAAGATATCACCTAGAGGAAATAATCATGGCAAAAAGCTTAGTGGTGCATAAAAGTGATCATCAATTCCATAAGACATTTCCAAAACTGATCATATAACAATATTGTCACATAAGAATCATTTGTATTTGTTTATTGAACTTTTTATTTTATGGTTGTATGCTAATGCTAACAACGATACTACTTTGAGAATAAACAGTCTCTCAGCTGGAAGGCCCTAACCAAGATAAGTAGGTATAGTCCAAATTATTTTCTGACAAATATCATTGTTAGATTCTTCTAAATGGTGTGCGATAGTTTCAAAGAAAAAGAACACTGTTTACCTATAGAAAAAAAGTGAACATTTATGTCAGATTGACATTGATCGATTCTGAATGACACTCCTAAAATCTAAATTTGTTCCTGGAATGCTTTTAATACAATCATAAATATCTTTGAATAGACCATTTACATAGTAGATGTGTTTCTAGCAATTTTATTTTCAATATAGATGAAAATGAGCAAAGAAATTTAATTTTCCCCAGGATTCAAACCAGAGACCTCTGGATTGCTAGACCTACCAACTGAGCTACAATGTAGAAAGCCCTTGTGCTGGTTGTTCATCCCTGAAACCCTTGCCAATGCTCGTAATGCTTTTCAATAGATATACCAATGAAAAACGCCTCATTGTGCTGCCCCTGCGGGTTGTACTAAGGTGGTCTCCCCGGGTTCGAACCCAAGACCTCCGGATTACTAGACCTACAGTATCAAATGAGCTAGAAAGCCCTTGTGCTGGTTGTTCATCCCTGAAACCCTTGCCAATGCTCCTAATGCTTTTCAATAGATATACCAATGAAAAACGCCTCATTGTGCTGCCCCTGCGAGTTGTACTACAGTGGTCTCCAAAGGTTCGAACCCAAGACCTCCGGATTACTAGACCTACAGTACCAACTGAGCTAGAAAGCCCTTGTGCTGGTTGTTCATCCCTGAAACCCTTGCCAATGCTCGTAATGCTTTTCAATAGATATACCAATGAAAAACGCCTCATTGTGCTGCCCCTGCGGGTTGTACTAAGGTGGTCTCCCCGGGTTCGAACCCAAGACCTCCGGATTACTAGACCTACAGTATCAAATGAGCTAGAAAGCCCTTGTGCTGGTTGTTCATCCCTGAAACCCATGCCAATGCTCCTAATGCTTTTCAATAGATATACCAATGAAAAACGCCTCATTGTGCTGCCCCTGCGAGTTGTACTACAGTGGTCTCCAAAGGTTCGAACCCAAGACCTCCGGATTACTAGACCTACAGTACCAACTGAGCTAGAAAGCCCTTGTGCTGGTTGTTCGTCCCTGAAACCCTTGCCAATGCTCGTAATGCTTTTCAATAGATATACCCATGAAAAACCCCTCATTGTGCTGCCCCTGCGAGTTGTACTACAGTGGTCTCCCCGGGTTCGAACCCAAGACCTCCGGATTACTAGACCTACAGTACCAACTGAGCTAGAAAGCCCTTGTGCTGGTTGTTCATCCCTGAAACCCTTGCCAATGCTCCTAATGCTTTTCAATAGATATACCAATGAAAAACCCCTCATTGTGCTGCCCCTGCGAGTTGTACTACAGTGGTCTCCCCGGGTTCGAACCCAAGACCTCCGGATTACTAGACCTACAGTACCAACTGAGCTAGAAAGCCCTTGCGCTGGTTGTTCGTCCCTGAAACCATTTCCAATGCTCGTAATGCTTTCCAATGGTTATATCAATGACAAAGTGACAAACGCCTCATTTTGCTGCCCCTGCGAGTTGTACTAAGGTGGTCTCCCCGGGTTCGAACCCAAGACCTCCGGATTACTAGACCTACAGTACCAACTGAGCTAGAAAGCCCTTGTGCTGGTTGTCCGTCCCTGAAACCATTTCCAATGCTCGTAATGCTTTCCAATGGTTATATCAATGACAAAGTGACAAACCCCTCATTTTGCTGCCCCTGCGAGTTGTACTAAGGTGGTCTCCCCGGGGTTCGAACCCAAGACCCCTGGATTACTAGACCTACAGTACCAACTGAACTAGAAAGTTGTGCTGGTTGTTCGTCCGTGAAACCACCGTTTTATTTTCACTTACCCCTGACAGTACCGAAGGCCACCATTCTCTGCGTTGGGGACACTTGAGTGGTCATTACACCGGTCACTCGCTTGGACAGTTTTACAGTGGACGGCTGGAGGGTCATACGCTCAGGCTGCAATAAAGAAAATATTAATGTCAAAGTTATGAGAGGGAAATAAAGGCATTCCCAATAACAAAGGGTGGAATTCACAAAGGAGGTTTGTAGGAGGTTTGTACAAACCATGGTTTGACGATGGCTTACATCTATGGAATGCCATTTTTAAACTCCTTACTTGTTAAAAATGTGGATGTACAATTTACTTGTATACGAGTAGCATTCCATAGATGTAGACCATCGTCAAACCATGGTTTGTACAAACCTCCTACAAACCTCCTTTGTGAATTCCACCCAAGAAGTCTGTAATATTATGTAAGAATTAACAGTATCCTTAATTATAAAACATTAGTTATGAATATTTTAAATAAATCACTGCCCAGAACTCTTTTCAAAACATGGCTGGAGGGTCATACCCTTAGGCTGCAGTAGACAAAATATTAATGTCAAAGTTACGAGAGGGACATATAAAGTCATGCCAAACAGACACATTTATAAATGAAATTCCAAGCAAGATTTAACTGTATCTATCCTCAATTATTTTTAAAATAAGGGCTACAAAATGACCATTACTTTTGTAACAAAAAGTGAACTTCATGCATTAGGACTTACAGGAAATTTCTAAAAAATAGTTTACTGTAAGTGTATGGTACAGCTATTTTTGAGGTTTATCCTTGGAAATACTTGTTAATACTTTTAATTTATTATACAACCATGTTACCCTTCTCGGGACCGGTCCAGAGAGTACTTGGAATAACTATGGAGAATGCCTGTTATACCCAAAACAATTGTTTTTTTAATTGTCTTGAATGTGATTAAAGGGTACATGTATAATCACAAAATACTGCCAAAGTTACTGTGAAAAAGAATAAGTGACAAGAGTGGAAGGGGAGAGATTCAAGAATTAGGGGAGGGCAATCGTTTAAGGATATTACCGTACATGCAGCAAGTGAATGAAATCTGAGAAAAGTGTTACTTTGAAAAGATATTGGAATAAGTCCCAATACAGAAAATCCCTAATTAGTTATCCATTACCCATGTACTATAAATATACAATTATACTGGGGTAATAATATCAGTTTAAAAAATACACGGGGGCGGCGGGCGAATTCGCCCCCGAAATACCCAAATTCGCCCCCCCCCCCCCCCCCCCCCAAAAAAAAAAATTTGATTTTCGGGATTTTTTGTGGGATTTTCTGTTTGGATTGTGGTCAAATGCTTATAAAATGATCACTTACATCATTATAGCTTATTAGTAGCCCCTGAAATTCGAAAAAGAGCCCGGAAATTTGTAGCCCCCGAAAGTTGGAAAAGTAGCCCCCGAAAATGGAGTCCCCGTAAAAAAATATTAATTTTTTCTTGCAAGCTTCCAATTAACTGACAATTATTGGTGCAAAAACATACTTATAACTGAAAATGTGCATAATTTAAACTAATTAGCTATATACGGATAATTACTTGTGCATAAATATATTTTAAACAACATTTGACTATTTCATCTAATAAAAGAGAAACTACCGCCCCGACTCAACGTTCGTTTTGAGGTGTAAGGTCACACATTGAGGGAGGGATAGAAAGCTTGTCACAAACATTGATGGACATTTTTAAAAGGCATTTTTTTTTTTTTACAAATAAAATGTACAGTATACATTCCAAACAATAACATAATTAATATCACAACTAGTGCGAAATGTCTACTAGTTCCTAATTATCGTGCCAATTGTTCATTGCTGTTTGTTAAAATTCTACACAGGACAAGGAACTATTGTGCTGGAAAGATTGGAATGTGCATCATACTAAATTAGTTCAATTTGATAATATAGTTTGGCATGCTTTAAACATTAAATTCTCATGTGATCTCCTTTGACTTAAAAAAAAAAAAATAATGTAATTGTATTTTTTCCAACAAATTATATACATGTAAGTTAGACTTACAAATATTGCAAACATGTAGGTACTTAAATGCAGGGATTAAAATCAACTGAACAAGACACAAATCAAATGATAAAACAAGATTATGTCCGAATTCAACTTTGCCAAAACAAAATGTGCTAAAAATCAATTCAACAATTACAGCAAAACTGAAGAGGAACCAAATTATTCAACTTACTACATCATGACTTCTCTCAATTGCATAATCCGTAATGCAGGCATTTCTTTCTGATATGTTTTGATGGTAGGTTAAACATAAATCATGAATTAATCATTTAAAAGAGCATGCATTCTGAACAAATGGCACTACCTATCTCATGCATCATATTTGTTCAATCATTTGGCCGCTTTTCATCTATTTAGACCCTCAATGTGTCAGTAAAACAAAAATCCACCCCCCCCCCCCCCCCCCATCATCAAGTTTTTGGCCCCTCTTAAATGGAGGTACAACATGCATTTGACAAAAAAAAGTGTAAAAGTTACTCAATCATAAATTGTACAGAATAGTTCATGATGGTACAACATGCAATTGCTGAAATACATAAAGAATGCAAAAGTTACTCAGTTGTACATGTAAATAAGAACAAAATAGTATGAGGTAAAGAAACCTTTTTTAATTTTGTACGAATAATACGGATGGTTAGAAGAACTGAAATAAAAATGAATAATTAACAGTTAGTAGAACCAAGAACCTCTTTTGTTATTTAACTAAAATCAATTAATTACATACCTGCAAAGATTTTTTCTGCTGAGTCTCTTTTCCCTTTTTTAATCAATCAACAGTCAACGGTGTAATAATACATTCACAACTTAAATGCAACATGTTCACGTAGAAAATGGGTACTACATACAGTCATATAATGTTTCCACATACTAGTGCCAAACTGCCAATGACACCAATAATTTGTATACATCACAAATGAGTCAACGAAAAAATACAACAAGCGTGCTGTTGTACAATAAACAGAATTAGTAAATTACATAATATCAATGAACACATTCTTGAACTAATGTACAGATATATTAGTAACTACTTTTTGGTCAAAGATACAGGTGTATCTCCTTGACTTTTGAAGAAAATCAGGCTTGCCCTTCACAGTGGCCAGAGTGCCATCACAGCCACCAGAAATTTTCTTTGGCCACTAGAAATTCTTGTATTGCATGGCCACCAACGAATTAGGATCTACAATGCACACGCCTATGATGGGAGTCTATCTGATGTGACACATCTGAATGAAAAGCTGAAGAGAGGACCCTGAATTGTATAGAACATAATTATCTATTACCATACAATGTAATCAATGCTAATTTAAACAAAGAAACTAAATGGATCTTCAACTGCACACAGTCCAAATTAGTGCCTCCGTCATTTGCGATTTTTTCTAATGAGCCTCAAGATAAACATGTGTACCAAGTTTAATCCATCAATCGCTTTTTTAGATAACGCGACCACATGCCAAGTGATGGCCATACCAAAAGACAACCCCAAAAGATGCAGTAATGCCTCCGCCCACTAGGTTGCTGAGACATAAAAGTAGTTACTAGTACTTTGTTTCATAATCATCAATAATTATTGTTAACTTACTTTCCAGTACTGCATCTCCCGTCTGATGTAGAACTCAAGGGATGGGGATATCTTTTTGTCGGCCCACAGGTGAATGGGGACCAGCTTGGACATCGTCAGTTTGGTTACGTCTTGGTCCGATTGCACACCGGATCTGAGAGAAACAATCAAATGAACATTTACAGTCAAACCTGTGTATAGTATACACCTAAGCGCAACAAGAAAAGTGGCCACTGTAGACAGGTGAGCTATCTAGACACATTAAACAATTAGCTCGCAATTGTAGAATTCTGATTTTAAAAAGGGGACAGTATCTATTAACTACGGTGAACTTGTGTTCGTCTGTGACTACCACTTTTATGAACTTTATTAATTCTTGATTTTGTTACTGTATTTATTTATTGTTAGTATTATAGGTTTTCCCGCTCAATTTCATGATTGTGTCAATCAAATTGATAATAGGAGCAAACGAATTCGCGCGATTTGCGATCGCCGTACCAAAGCAGCATTCGAATTCGTAAATAGTCGTTCAAAATCACGCAGGAGCAAGTGAATTTGCACAAAGTGCATACCTTTTCATCAATGGTCATTCAAATTCGCGAAAGGCCGTTGACAGTTGGCTGCACATTCGCAGCGAATTCGAATGCCCATAAATGAACTTCTGTGTCTATTCACGAAAGCGTGTGCGTATGCATGAATTCGCATGCACTTATTCGGAATTTGGAAGACCGATACCAACGATTACGCGGCAACGCGCGAATTCGAATGACCCTAAATGAATTCGATTGAAAAAAGTGCAAAATTGAGCGGGAAAACCTATAGTAGTAGTAGTATTAATTCAAACATATAGGGAAACTGACCAGAAATATATAAAATAAATGAAAAAGAGCAAAGAAAATCAGAGGAATTCTATTTTCTTTGCTTGTTTTCATTTATATTATTATTATTATTATCATTTTCATTATTATTTTTATTATTATTATTATAATTTCATTTATATTTTATTAATTAATTAAACAAATTTTTTGAGGGGTGTGGTAAATTGTCTCAGTTTTTGTGATTTGTTTCCTGATTTATAACATTAGTTAGTTAATTAAAGTCCTTCCTGTGCAAATTTGGCACATAAGGCAACACCTACATGTAACTCTGATTCATATGCCTAGCTAGGCCACACATAAATAATAATATACTTGATTTATATAGCGCCTAATATGATTGATAATCATCTCTAAGCGCTTTACAATGATAATATTACCCCCGGTCGTAGGATACAATGCTAACCAGCACACATTGTGTGCACCATCTCCACTCCCTAGGGAGCATTCCTTCGAAGTGGCTCATGGGCATTGAGAAGATCCTTCACATATAGGCTTTCACCTCCTACCGGGTCCCCATTTATACACCTGGGTAGAGAGCAGCAATTGTGGATAAATTGTCTTGCTGAAGGACAAAGGCAGTGGCAGGGTTCGAACTCGGGATCTCATGATCGGAAAGCGCGCGCTCTACCAATCTTGCCACACCACATCCATCAAATCTACATTCATCTACTATAAGTAAGTGAAATAAGTGAAATCTACTTACGTAATATTGTGGCTGTCCGGATCCAAGAAGTGAACAGTCTGCGTGTGTTTCCAAAGATTTGCCCTGAAAAAGTATAACAAAAGAAATAATGCATTATGAAGGGCATATATCATTTCATGTACATTATCTAAATAGTACTGCTGGGTAACACAGTGAATATCCTGATGTTCATAATTAAATTCTCGATAAACTTATATCAGGATTTATACACTTATTTTCAAGTCAATTTCCATGACTTTCTGTGACCTTTACAGCAAGAATACCATGACTTTTCCATGACTTTTCACGATGGTACACAAAAAAGGGTTACTTAATTTCTTTCAGTTCTTCTTGTACCAACAAAAGTTCTACAAATCTTGATTTGTACTTCAGTGCTGAAGAAATGCAGATAAAATGAAACTCCATGACTGGGAACCAGGGAAACAAAAAAGTCAAATTATATGACTTTCCAGGTTTTCCAGACTCTGTGTGAGCTTGGTATACAAACTAAGAAAGTCACAATTACTATATAGTATCGTGATGGGTTTTCAAATTATACAATTTGTCTGGAAACCAATTTGTATAAACTTGTTGGTGGAATGGACAACTAAAACTATTACCCTTCATTTATAAGAATATTATTTTGGGGTGTTGGTCCCCTTTTAAAGGGATCTAGTAACTTTGTTGACATGTGCAAAAAGTGATGAAGGGTTGATGCAATGTACATTGTTGTTATCTCATATGTCCACAGGGTATTGTGTGAAAATTTCAAGTCAAATGGACATTGCATGGCCAAGTAATGAGCGAAAATGCAAAGTGATATTCACTAACTCACTTTGTACATGGTTTCAAAACTCCGGGGGAGTTTTTCTTATCTGAATACTTCGATCGTACATATCTTTGTAACGAAAGGGAAATGTGAAAAACCGAAACCGGTCCCATGATTTTATTGTTAATACGAATACGACAAGGTATGAGGGAACCGCTAGAATTAAAATTTTATTTTGAGGATTTGGACAATGTTACTTGGGCTACTTGAGTCTATTCCTTACCTCTTCCTGCGTCTCTCATTGCACATGTGGAAGTATGTGGCTGTGATGAGGTCATAGGCCGGGTCCTCCTCCTCTCGGCCCCTTTCATCGTTGACGGCAACTGCCTGCAATGCCAACAAAAAATTGAACCGAATTTAATTATGTGGAATAGGTGTAGCAGGATATTTTTGTGTCAATAAATCATTCAAACACATTTGTTATCAGATTCATGATAATCATCACTACTAGAATCATCATTATCATAATCATTGTCATCGTCATCATCATCATCATCATCATCATCATCATCATCATCGTAATCACCATCATCATCATTGTCATCATCATCATCATCATCGTAATCACCATCATTGTCATCATCATCGTAATCACCATCATTGTCATCATCATCATCGTAATCACAATCATCATCATTGTCATCATCATCGTAATCACAATCATCATCATTGTCATCATCATCATCATCATAATCATCATCGTAATCACCATCATTGTTATCATCATCACCATCATCATCATTGACCTCATTATCCTCTACAATATTTCTTACCTCTGCCGAGTTGATGACGAGTCCCTGAGTTGAGCTCCTGATGTAGTCTTCAATGCTCAGCCACTCCTGCACAACCTCCAACGCCATCAGCCTTGTTGTCTGAAAGACGGAGAAGGTCAAATAATGAATGTTAAGTTTTTTTTTTTTTATATATAATTTATTTTTTAATGAAAATGGTTGGTTGGTTGGTTGGTTATTTGATTGTATACAGACTTGTTCAATCAATTATCATTAATTACATCTGGAACCGCCCTTTATCATCATCATCCGAGAGACACGGCTTAGTTTTCTATACCCAAGCTGATTTGTGTGATAAGCAGAGCTCTGACCACTAGACCAAAACACCTCTACACAGTTACGGAAAAAAACATCTGCTTCAAAGTCCATCTATTAGGCTTATTTCTTTGTTACAATCTGAACTTAGGTGTTATGGATTATTATTATTTTCAAACAAATTTAACTATAACAAAAAAATGTTACAGCACAAGTCTGTTTCAGTCACTTTGATTACAAGCGCTCAGGTTGGCTGTTATAGCCAGGTGATCACTGAGGCAGGTTTGATTGTACTTCATACCTCGAGGTATATTTCCTCTGCTATGAGTTGCATGGCCCTTTCTTTGGACTGCAGATTCTGCGCAGAGTCAAAGTCCCTCTCTGCCGCTAGTACAAGAATGCTGGAGAGAAGATGAAATACAATAAGCTATTGACAACAAATATATTTTTTTACAAAAATAAAATGAAATTCGAACATAAAAGAAACTGACTAGAAATATTTGAAATGAATGAAAATGAGCAAAGAAAAATAGGCTCCGCCTGGAATTTGTTAATGTTTAAATTTAATTAGTAAAAAGCTGCATCACTTTGCCTGATCGCTCGCACTTTCTTTATTAAAGTAATCCTTGTGTAAGCTTCTGACTATACGAGCAATGAAAAGGGTTTTATGGGAACCTCACCCAGTCAAGGGTCTTGGTGGCTGGCTTGATGGTTGAGCACCTGTCTAGCAATTCGGAGGTCTCCGGTTCAATTCCCGGCGAAGCCTATTTTTCTTTGCTCATTTTCATTCATTAAAAAGTTAAATGACAATTCAAGATAATCCTTGCATAACACTGTTCACAACGTTCATTAGCTGAACACATTTTGCACTCTCTGCTTATAAAATCACAAACAGATCATTATTGGTATTTTCATCATCATCATCATCATCATCACCATCTTCATCATCGTCATCATCATCATCAGTAGTAGTGATTTGTATTACTATATGTCTCTGATGTAATACATATACTCACGCTGTAAGATCCCTGCTCTTATGTATCTTTCCCTTATCCATGCACTTGTCCACAGCTTCATTCACGACATCAACGACGATATCACGAATCTGAAAAATAGACAAGATCAACATTAAAAACAAAATGAATTCAATCATAAAAAGTATCAATAGTTGAGCTAGATAATGCATGATTCTCAGCTTGATGAGATGCTTGATGAGATTACTATCAAACGAAGAGAAAGTTTTTTGTTTTCTTCTTCTTCCTATTGAACTGCCTCCTTCAAGTCTGAAGATTTTTGCAGTATTTTGGATGTGCAGGGTTACTATTCAACCAGGTGAACACCTTACTCTTTTTGAGAAGTTGACTAGGTTCTTAGCGTGCATGAGGTGTGACCGTCTCATACATGGGACCTCCATTTATCGTCCTATCCGAGGGATGGAGCGTTTTCCATCGTTCCATGAATCCTTTTAAAATAAGTACATCAAATTGTTATTTTTCTACTACAACTCCTTACCATGTAGTATGCTACTGCCTGAGTTGTTTCATAGGAATGTTTGTTGGATGATTGCAGCGAAATATCTCCTTCCTCAAATTCACTCTTTTCCTCGTTGAACTTTACTCTGTATAGATAAAGTGAGGGAAAGAGAGAGGGGGTGAGAGGGTGAGACACAGAGAGAGGATAAAGTCAACGACTGACATAGAGAAAAGTGCAAAGTCACTTTTTGTACTTGGGAGATAATCCTGTTTAAAGTTTCGGAGCCCTGCAGAAACCAAACGTAGTGGCCCAAGTGCCAATTATGGCCACCAGAAATTTAACTTTGCCACTAGAAACTCTTGTATTGACTATCAACGAATAACGATCTGCAACACACAAATCTATGTATGGTGGGAGTATACCAGGGGGGGGGGGGGGGGGTGTTTCACAAAGATCTGGACTTAAAAAGTATGGAAAGACATTAGTTTCTTTGAAAATTGTTGTAAAAGTCTCTTTTCAAATGCATAAAATGTTGATTCAAATCATTAATATTTTCTATTATCAAGGAGATTTCATGTTCTTGCTGACATTCTTGCTTTGTTGCTTTTTAATATACTGTATTCCAAGGCTACAAATGGCTTTTCATAATAGTTAAGTCCAACTTAGAGTTAAGATCAACTTAGGATCTTTGTGAAACACCCCCCCCCCCCCCCCTGATCTGTCTATTTGGCCACCTGAAAGAAAAGCCCAAATGGAGAGCCCTGCATGTATGTACTTACTTCATGTTGGCCAGATTGTTGGAGATGCGTTCATGCATCTCCCTGTATTGAGGTGTGTCATCTCGGTCACTCGCCTGGGAGTTGGGCGTCCGAATGGGATCTATGAGATGAACAAAAACAAGAACATATCTTGGTAATAATAGTAATAATAATAATCTTGAATTTTATAGTGCCTAATATGATATTATTTCCCAGATTATTGTATACACTCACAATCAATCTGCAAGTGACATGAATTTTCCACTTAGTTTTCCTTAGTATGAGCAATATGCCTTCTGGGAGCCATGAGCCATACTCGACAGGGTACTTGCCTCTTTAGGACAGTGCCTGTTTCTTGGAATTTAAAGGGTACCACCACCCACAAATAATATTCTTATAAATGAAAGGTAACATCTTTAGTAGTCCATTCCATCAACAAGTTCACAAAAATATGTTTCGAGAAGAAAAAAAATATAGAATTGGAAAACACATCACCATTCTAAAGCATGCGTTCATGGGTCTGCATGTACGAAGACTACTTTGTCTAGAGCGAACGAATCGTCCGGGATTCTATTGTCTCCAAATGTATGCGTGAATAGCATTGGCGCACTCGCAAATGTTTGGCCCATACGGAACCAGGAAATAATTCCTATTACAGGCTCCTTAGTATTTAAGTGCATTCTGAAATGCAGTTAGCACTGCCTTTAACACAGAAGGCAGAAGTAGTCTGATTCATTCTGTGGATGTAGTGATGAACAATTAGTTTGCGAAAGTTTGTGTGTTCTTGTTGGTACTGCAGGCTCTGAATCATTCTTGTTCATTTCTATCCATTTAATTTAGGCAGTAATTATTTTTGTTCAAAGCTTCAATGTACTCACCTAGGGGTGGGGTAGGTACGTTCCATCGTTTCTTCGCCTCATCCAACTTTTGCGCCTCCTCTTCCAGTTTCAACTTCTCCGTCGTCAACCGCTCTATCTGCCGCTTGGTCCATTCCTGCTCCTTGGCGTAGGCCTCTCGTCTTTGGTTCAGGAGTTTCTCTAGCTTTATCTCGTCCTGCTTTGTGTTTATTTCAGGAGTTTTTGGTACTAGATAAAGATAACAAAAAATATAAGAAAAAAATAAAATATGTTGTATAATGCCTGGCCCTTTTAATAATTGTCTTTGTCCTCGAATCTGAGATGTCAAGGCAACCGTTCTACTGACCGGATCCCTGAAGTGAAGGTCTTACATCGCCACATTTCTTGGCAAGTGTTGTATAGATTTCTTCCAACAAATCATACATGTTTGCTTGTTTTATTTTTTTCGGTCATGATGTGTTAGTGTGAACAAATACTTGAATTGGAGGGGGGGGGGGGGGGGGTGCAAAGGCCATCTATCTACCAGATCCTTGAAGGCTAGAAGGTCCTAAATCATCACATTTTATGGCAAGTGTTATATACTATTCTTGAAGCAGATCAATTTGTGTTTTTTGTTTAGTGCTAGTGTGAACAATGGACTTGTACTCAGACTTTCAGGTGGGTCCTATAATCAGAGATGTCAAGGCTGTTTTTTTTTTTTTTTATCTATTCTTCTATACTTTTGTTTTTGAACACCTCCTACTTACTTAGAATCCATTTTCCTGAGCTTTTCCCAACTGACTTGCAGGTGGGTCCTATAGTCAGAGATGTCAAGGTTTTTTTTTATTTTCTTCTGTATCTATTCATCTATATTCATAATTTTTGCTTTTGAACACTTCCTACTTACTTATCCATTATGCCTTGGGTTTTGGTCCCTGTGTGGGGGATGCGAAGGTCGCCTTCCTACTGGGTCCCTAGAGCCTAGAAGGTCCTAAATCATCACCTTTATAAATAATGGCAAATGTTATATGCTATTCTTGAAGCAGAATAGCAGATCAATGTTTGTTTTTGTTTTTTTGTTCATGTGTTAGTGCGAACAAATGACTTGTACTTACTTATCCATTTCCTTGACCTCTTCCCATCTGCCTTGGGTATTGGTCCCTGTGTCGGGGATGCAAAGGCCGCCTTCCTACCGGGTCCCTGGAGGTCCGGGTTAATCGCCTTCAGAGCCTCTAGCGCCCTCACCTGACTCTGAATCTGATCGCTAACCGTCGGTTTGGGCGAGTGGTTGTAGCCGAGAAGACCGTCTTCCATTCTTCCCACATGGTCCTCAGGGCTCTCCCTTAATGGTGCACCTGTAAAGTGTCAGATATTGCCCAAAATTACATTTGAGACTTCAATCCTGTACCAAAGTCATTGTAAGATATGTCCAAATGATGTGTGAAAGTTTCATTGAAAATGAACACTGCTTTCCTGGTTAAAAAAGCGAAAATATGCGTCAGCTTTTACAACGAATTACTGTATAACGTATATGGGGTTTATGACCGTTCATTAACGCTCTTGAGCTGAATGATAGATATTGTCATACTAAAGGGGCATTTGAAAAAATCTAACCCTATTTTATTCTTCTCTTACCATAAGCTAAACAACACGGTAGAAGAGAAATGAGGAAGCTCCAAGTAATTTTTGTGGAGTTAGACACTTTACAGGCATCCCTAAAGCTTTTCTCTCAGTTTCAGGTGGCCAAAATGACAGATCGGATATACTCCCACCATAGACTAGTGTGTTGCAGATTCAAATTCTTCAATGGTTTCTAATGGCCAAATTAAATTGCTGGTGGCCATTGGCACCCGGGCCGATGTTAAGGGCAAGCCCTGGTCCTGTTGTTTGAATGAATGCACTAGCAGTACAGCAAGTGACCACTTTTCTGCAGAAGAAAAACAAATCATGGAAGTTCAACAGGGTTCCACCCTAAAATAACTGGAGGAGAACAACAAGACTGTGTTTAAAGATAAGAACAAGTGCTTTCTTTGTGTGTCAGTCAGTTGCTATATATATGGTATCGGGTCCTATTACCGGATACCATTTCTTTACGCCATGACAACGATCAACATGAAGAACAGAGATATGAATAAAACACAAATAAGTGATCTATATATTCTCAAGATAAAGAATTGATAACTTATTTCGTAGAAAAAAGCGGCAAACTTACGCAAATTGAACTTTTACGGCACCCTTTCAAGAAAGCAGAATTTTTTGTAGCGCACAAACCGGGTTGTATTAACCGGACGCACCAAACGTGAATGTTTTGCATGGGAATGTCATTGACATGCGCGCTGCCACTGGTGCGCGGCAAAACGCGAGTATAACGCCTCAGGGCGCTTATTTTCTTCGGGAAATGGTGGAAAATGTTTGCTAAACATCCATTTATTATCCTCCGTTAATGCCGACTTTCAAATTCAACTTTCAAAATTCGAACATTTTTCCTATTGGAATTTGCATGTACGGTAATACAACCCGTTCGGTATTGCAACCCCTTGCTATACTAACAATCTGTCATACAAAAATGATACTCTTGTCTTGATTAGAATTACTAGTACAATATACTAGTTGTAGAAAATGTAGTTGTAGAAATGACTGTAGTAGCTGGGTGTAGTTAGGTAGTTGCGATCAAGACAATGAGAGGATTTATGATTTTCAAAGTAATACAGTCTTCAGTGAGAACAGTAGTGAGACGAAAGTTGGTGCTCTGCACATGTCCTGTTAAAATAAAAATACAAAAGAATATATTAGATTTACTAAATTATATATGTCAATGCTCAAAGTTACCATTTATTTAACTGCCACATAATTGATCTTGAGGCAGCCGATCTTGATTTATCTTTCTGTTAAACTTGATGCCCACAAAAATAAAAATTATGGCAGATGAAATAAAGGAATTGATTATTACTTTGTGTTTGGTAAGAAGGGCCCATTCAGGACTGGTCCCGAACATACTTGGGCAACTGTTTATGGAGGATGCATGTTATTATGGAAAATAAAATTGCATGCGTTAACATTCTTTTAATTAATATAATATTACCTTTCTTTCTCTTCCTTTCATTTTAAATTTAAATTTGTATGTGCAAGTATTGAAGTAAATAAAAAAAAAAATCCAACAATGTTTCACATTCATAATTTACAAAACTCATAATTGCAAAGTTGCTGTCTCCATTTGTTATTTCACACAACACAAGATTTCCCGAAGATAATAACTTTACACATTTAGCGCCGTGTATTATTTTCGTCAAAATCATAACATCCACTCGCGACTACAGTCCAACTACAATACTAACACAGTTTACCACGAGTGGGACTGGATCAAAGATTTGAGGTTACTTCAACACAAACTACACAATTGTAATGAATTCGCATTGTAATTTTTCTCACCTTGTCAAATTCCAGATTCTTCCTGAACGCAGCTTTCTTGTCGAAAATCAAGTATAAAGATTTGCGATGGGAAATCCCTAAATCTCGGATCCGAATATGCACTGTTTATAATGCATTTCACACGAAATACAGCGTCCAGTTGCGATGACAGCATACACAACGTTAACTCAATGCATGCGCGCCCGGTACTGCGCGCGCCGAGCGGCGAGCGCGCGCGGAGCCTCCGGCTGCGGCGGCCGGTATCCGTTTTTGAAAATAAAAGCAACCAAATAAAACTATTCAAGGGCTAGAGGAGGGGGAGAGAGGTACAGAACAAACACGCACAACAAAGGAAGGTTTTTTTAATTTTTCAATTAAATGGCAATCAGTTTAGCGAGACTATTGTTGCCTGCCAGAGTTGCCATAGCGAAAGATAACATTAACAGTAGGCTACGGTATAGTTCCGTCTGATTTGAATAGAAGATGATCAAAATGAAAATGTTTGTATTTTTGTATAAAGATACTGCACCTGTGCCTGTAACAATTAAACAACAAAACGAAAGTAAGAACAACCCTAGTGGCGTAGTTCCGGGGGCCAGGGGGGGAGAGGGGGACACATGCCCCCCAAATTAAATTAAAACAATAACAAACATAAGGGGTCGTACATTCATTCAAAAATGAAAAATATAAGGGGTGTGTCCCAAAATAATATTCATCTACCACCACCAATGGCGTAGCGACGGGGGCGGGGGGCATGGGGGGCACGTGCCCCCAAATAATTTGGAGGAAAAAAAAACAATAGTAAACACAAGGGGACATTTTTTGAAAAAACAAGTAATATGTAAGGTGTGCCCCCATTCAGTACGTCACCACCACTCTATGAGTATGATCACTACCACCACCACTCTATGATCACTACCACCACCACTCTATGATCACTACCACCACCACTCTATGATCACTACTACCACCACTCTATGATCACTACCACCACCACTCTATGATCACTACCACCACCACCCTATGATCACTACCACCACCACTCTATGATCACTACCACCACCACCCTATGATCACTACCACATGCACCCTATGATCACTACCACCACCACTCTATGATCGCTACCACCACCACTCTATGATCGCTACCACCACCACTCTATGATCGCTACCACCACCACTCTATGATCGCTACCACCACCACTCTATGATCGCTACCACCACCACTCTATGATCGCTACCACCACCACTCTATGATCGCTACCACCACCACTCTATGATCGCTACCACCACCACTCTATGATCGCTACCACCACCACTCTATGATCGCTACCACCACCACTCTATGATCGCTACCACCACCACTCTATGATCGCTACCACCACCACTCTATGATCGCTACCACCACCACTCTATGATCGCTACCACCACCACTCTATGATCGCTACCACCACCACTCTATGATCACTACCACATGCACCCTATGATCACTACCACCACCACTCTATGATCACTACCACCACCACTCTATGATCACTACCACCACCACTCTATGATCACTACCACCACCACTCTATGATCACTACCACCACCACTCTATGATCACTACCACCACCACTCTATGATCACTACCACCACCACTCTATGATCACTACCACCACCACTCTATGATCACTACCACCACCACCACCCAGTGAGTCTGAATCAGCTGCTCCCACATTGTGTATCCCAGCCATAAATTGTGTTTCAATAATGTTCAGGTGTCTGACACAATATACTGCAGACGATTGTCCCACAGTATTTGTGATTGGTGAATGGTCATACAGCTATACAACCAGATGCACCAACATACACACGTGCGCTTGTGCAAATATATACACAGGCACACACACACACAAACGCACTCATACACACACACACACACATACACGCACAAATCAAAACACAACAGAGAAGTCAAAGGATTGCAGATTCACCAAGGAAATATAACTCAAGCAAAGACAAGGTCATTTTAAAGCAATTTTTTATATGAATAAAGATTTATTATTCAACAGTTCAATCCTTTCCTTTACATGGCTGCAAGCACAGTTGCATGCACCTCTTTTTGTTCTTATCTTTTTTTGTTAATGTTCCAATAACACATGAAAACAATACATTATGATACACTGTGTTAAGACTGTTATGTATAAAACATAGACAAAATGTGATATTTTGTGATTTCAAACATTCATTTGAAATTTTAAAAATCTGCGTAGATTAAAGAGTAACAATGGTATTAGTACAAATCACCATGCTTATTTAAAGTGCTCAACTAAATAAATAGGAGCAATAAATATATACAACAATATTTAGTACAACATCATTACACTACACTACAACATTGTTTTGTGGGCACACACATGCCCACTCTTCAGGTTAGGATATGAAGTCATATCCTAAAGTTAATATGCCCACGAAACAAAGTTGTAGTGTAGTGTAATGAAGTCGTACTAAATATTGTTGTATATATATATATATAGATAGATTAAAGAGTATATGGGTATCGAAACAAGGATTGCTTTTCATTAGAGGATGATCCCATCTAAATTTGATGCATATATGCTACACCCTGGGTTAGACTAAACTATTTGTTTTCTTCTAAGCATTGTATTTGTAAACCAAGGCTATGTGTGATGGATAAAGACTTGTTGGCAATTACTCGTATTAAAAGTGAAAGAGTAGAAAGGAAAGGCAAGACAAATAAGATATCATCACAATAACTTTCACTCTATCAAAAGGTGATATAATATTCGGTTTTACAAATGACAATTGAGTCATTTTGTGTCACTTAATCCGTGCTCGGGTTTTAAACACCATTCCAGTCTTAGGGAAGACCCCAATAACATTGCACCGTTACATGAACAAATATAACATACAACATAATGTGTATGTAAAGTCTAGTGCAGAACGAGATACAATCGATTGTAAGTTACGATTGATTGTAAGTCAGAAAATTTGCGCGTATCAACCAATCAGATTTGCGCATCCAGAACGCCTGACCAGACTTACAATTAATCGTAACTTACAATCAATTGTATTTCTTTCTGCAACGGGACCCAGATGGCCTAAACTTATTGTAAGATCAAAATTACGCACCCCTCACTATGACATAAGCATCATAATAATTTGATATGTCATTTGTAATTTGAGTGATACAGAAGTTTTTCCAGCACATGTCATCACATTCACATAGCTATAAATCATGTAAATAAACTCTTGATAAAAGTAAGTATACCTGATACACGTAGTCAACCCGCTAGATATAAAATAAATACAAATCTTATAACATAAAATATATATTCATAAAATACAAAGTTCTTTAGCAGCCTTGAAAACAAATATACACAAACAAAATTCATTGTTACCATAAGTAACACTTTTTTTATCACAAATTAAAAGAATTACTTTGCAGTGCAGATGATATTCGTTTGAAGGGTTGCAGCCATTTTTTATCCATATCAATGAAATCATATTTTGCAAAAATAAAATGATTGAAAATTTAGAAAGTAAATAAAATATAATCTAAATGTTTTTTGTCAGCTCTGCATGATCCTTTAAAATGATTCTCAAGTATCATGGACAGCAAACTGTTAAAAACATTCTTAGAATGCATACAAATGATTTTCTACTACATTGTAGATCTGAATTAGGTTTTCATTTATGATATGTGACTGGCTATAGCCAAATCCTGCACTTGTCGGTAATTCCTGTTTTGAAGAAATTGGCCTTATAAGTTCACATAATGCATGAAAAAGACTTATGTTTGTAAACATTTAAACAATCATACCTTTGCCAAATATTGTGCAATGTTTTAGAAGGCATCCAATGAAAGCTCGTGAAGAGGCTTTTCTCATGGCATTAAAATCTATTTTTAAACAATATTTTTAACGACAAGAGCAGGGTTTTGGTATATCTCAGTGAAAAAAATACACGGGGGCTCTGTGTGAATTTGCCCCCATAATGCCAAAAAGAGCCCCCCAAAATGTGGTAGAGTGCAATGCAAAACAAATTTCAGTGTTATTTTCATGCGAGCAAGCTTGAAAAGTAGTCGCCGAAAAATAAATATAATTTTTTTCCCTGGAATATCCAGTCACATATAATAAAGTATGAAGTATAGTCAACCTCATCTAAGTTAAATATTGACTAAGTCGTAAATCTATTCTGGCTCCCTTAACTACTCTATCTACTCTATTTTTTTTTCTTTACATTTCCAAAGGGTTAATATGTGTCTAAGCCTTTGCTGTAGTTCAAGAAGATTCAACTTATGCAAGGTTGACCATAGATAAAGGAACATGTTACAAGATTCAACATAATTCCTTGCGATAAGTGCTTTGAAGTGAAAATGGAAATAAATATTAAATATACAAAAAATGGTTCCACTTATTCATACTCTTCATACAAGTTGCAGCATGTCTTCTTATAAAAAAAACTGCTGACCTAAATATGTGACCGGCTATAGCAAAACCCGGCACTTGTCGGTAATTCATGCTTTGAAGAAATTGGCATTAAAAGTTCACATAATGTGTGTAAAAGACTTATGATTGTAAAATTGAAACAGTCATATCTTCGTCAATTATTGACCAATTTGTTAGAACAAAGCATCACATGAAAGCTTGTGATGAGGCCTTTCTTATGGTATGAACTATGAACATCTACATTTTGATTTTTAAAGACAAGTGCAGGGTTTTGCTATAGCCGGTCACATATGTTAATACTCGTTGTGAACATGGCAAGTTATCTAGACATTGACCTTTAATAAAAAAAGAACTTTATTATATCTAAAGCAAACAAATTCAAGGTAATGAAGACACTTTAGGCAAATAAAACAATGCATGAACATATATGTGTGAACCTTGATCGAAACCCAAGTATGAACTCTTACTCTAGCGCTGATTCAAATATGCAAGAGATTATTGAATGGTTAATTAAACCAACAATTCTATATGTGGTATAGGCTATAATAGCACACACCTTTCATACACAAAGAATGTTCTGTTCAGTGTAATCTGGGCCCCCGTTTCATTCATTAAAGGGTCTTATCTCTGTACGTACGCAACCTTGGTATAACTTTGACATTTACGGCAACACAAGTCATGTCGCATGAAAGCGTCTTTACTATTATACTTCCAACCTTGTCCTTTGTGATTGGAAAACGGCAAACGCCATCTGTATGTCCATAGATCAGTCACAGTCACGTGACAGTTAAGACGGTCTTAGCTTAAGACCCTTTCGTAAAACGGGCCCCAGGGCCCTGTAACATAAAGATTTACAATGTAAGTTGGAAGTCTAGTCTATTGATTTTTCTTCATTTCATGACTAAATGAAGTCTGTATTGCCTATCGGTGTATATAGCGGATAGTGACCACCGGCTGTCTAATGTATTGTATCGAATCTATGGGAATTGCAGTTTATCATTGGTTACATGGTAACTAGCTAGGTACATGTATTTGGAAGCACATTTGATAATTAATTTCATTTTGGGGGGTTAATAATGTCAATAAATGTGAACAATTAAAAATAAGTTAAGACAAGATAAGATAAGACAATGTGGCCTTTGTGGGCAGGCGGTCCTAGGGTTAGGTTCATTCGCATGTAAACTGCTTACTGTAGAGTCAAAAAGGTGGTCTTTATGAGCAGCTGGGGCATTTCACAAAGATTCTAAGTTGGACTTAACTCTAAGTTGGACTTCAATAACTTCATGGCTCCTTGATAATAACAAATACCACTGATTTTTATCCAAATGTATGCCTTTTCAAAATAACTGTTTCAACGATTTTTACAAAGAAACTAATGGCTTTCCATAATAGTTCCATAATAAGGTTGAACTTACAGCTAAGTTCAACTTTGAAACTTTGAGAGACACCCCCTTGTTGACAGGTGGTTTCTTCAGCAATTGGGACTGTACAACAAATGTTTACCTTCTAAAGGCGATACATCTCTCCATAATAAAACAATGCCATAAAAATGCTGAATAAATAAATAAAAATTGGTTCAAGGTTCTTAATTGTTTACTTTTTTGTTCTATTTTTAGTAAGGAGACACAGCTGAACATCTTTGTTGATCAGGGGCTCGAAAACAGCCTATCCAATTTACCAAGGTGATTTACAGAATCACGGGCTATAAGGTAGTTCATCGATCCCAGCACACTGGAAGCGATTAATAGGCGAAATAATGCGGCCAGAGCAAAGGCTCTTCACACAGTCAACCATAAAAGTTAGCTCATCCAGCACTTTGTCAAGATCAGTGGGTATAGAGCTCATGTTTTTCTCTTAGCGGTGGCTCTAGTTCATCGATCTCAGCACACTGGAAGCGATTAATAGGTGAAATAATGTGGCCAGAGCAAAGGCTCTTCACACAGTCAACCATAAAAGTTAGCTCATCCAGCACTTTGTCAAGATCAGTGGGTATAGAGCTCATGTTTTTCTCTTAGCGGTGGCTCTAGTTCATCGATCTCAGCACACTGGAAGCGATTAATATGTGAAATAATGTGGCCAGAACAAATGTTCTTCACACAGTCTACCATGAAGGTTAGCTCATCCAGTTACTTTGTCGACATCAGTGGGTATAGAGCTCATGTTTTGCTCTTAGCGATGACCAGTGTGATATTGACCCTTAGCATTGTCCTGAGTGATAATGGTTACCAGAATCATTTGGCCATAACAAAATACTGGTATTGGCCACCAATGAATAAGTCTATCCGATGCGTCATCTTAACCACCTCAACGTAAAGTTTAACCCATTAAAGACGGGCTGATGTTGGTATACTATACATTCTCCATATACCGTATTCCAGCATGGGTAAAGGGAGAGCTCTGGGGCTGGACTTGCACTGACGTTGAACACTGCCCACTGATCTTCAATCTTAGATCTGGTTCAGCAATGGACTCCACAGCATCATATCGGTAGTTTCTGAAGCTGCTCAAAGGTGATGAAGAACTGAGAGAAATGGGGAAATTAAGGAATTATACAGAATTATTATTTTGTTTAATACGAGACTAAAAGATTGTTTGTTACGATTGATTATGAGATTATGATCAAGGAAAATCTATTTTTCTTCTGACAATTATTCACAATGACAACCCACCTGGGCCCAGGGGCCCAGTTACGGACCACAGACATTTAACAAGGTAATTAAGATCATTTGGTCCGACTCATCGATATCAATATGCTAGAAAAGTATACAACCCAAAAGAACGTCGCAGCGCACAGCCGTGTCGCACACATAACTTGTAGTCTCGTTCAACCATAATCGCTTATCCTACCATTTCTAGAGATCAGTGGAACTAGGGTTAGTGCAGGGTCAAGCTCTTGCCCCCAGGCATTAAATGGGCATTAAATGAGAAGTATGATTAGGAGGACAGTGATAATGATAACTATGATGAAAAAATCTATAGTTTGGCAAGTAAAAACAGGATTTTACTGGCTTGAAACATGAATTTGGTGGTGTCAAACGCCGAAAAACATTCTGTTGAAAATATGTTGCCAATTCCGGGTGAGTAAGATTTTGCATCAGTGAAATTTTAGTGGCCTCAGGCCAGAGCTATATGTAATTTAGAGCATTGATGTACAGTCAAACCTGTGTATAGTGACAACCTAAGAGAAACAAGAAATGTGGCCACTGTAGACAGGTGACCTTTATAGACAGGTCCTGTGGCAGGGGATCACTTTTGGTGACCACTATAGGCAGGTTGGCTGCTATAGACAGGTTTGACTGTAGTTTTTAAACGAAAGGATACAATGATGTTCCAGGGACCAAGGCGCACCCACGTCGGCACAAACCCTTTGTAGAGAGCACAGAACCCTTCGTGCTTGGCAGTCTGTAGAAACAAGAAATAAAAAATTAAATTATGTTTTCAACATTTTAATTTTAACAATTTTTTTTTTGTTTTTTTTTGTTTGTTTGTTTTTTTTTTTTTTGGGGGGGGGGGGGGCAAATGGATGCATAGTTACACATCGGAACAAGAGCCTTGTTCAGAGCACAGAACCCTTCATGCTTGGCAGTCTGTAGAAACATTGAAGGAAAGAGAAAATTATGGTCTCAACATTTTATTTTCAAAATAAATTTAATTTTGTACAAACTTGTAACAAGTTTCAACCATTTTTAAAATCAGAATATGTGAATGTGATGTTCGGTAAAAAATACTAATTCAGTAGAGAGATCATTAAAACCATTTTGGTACATTTTTAGAAATGTGTAGGATTTATCAGAAGTGTTTTCTTAAATTGTTGATTAAAAGTTGGTCCCCAACATTTATTCCAATCAGATATATAATTTATCAGTATTTTAGGAGTTTCTGAACCAATTTTGATCAAATAAAGTTTTTCATTACCTCACAAAAAATATTTCTTGAAGCACCCTCTATACCAAAACTAATCTACCCCTTTTAAGTGTTGATTTTTCGCACAGAAGTTTAATAGCCCATAGACAAACTTATACAAATTCAAAATTTTCTTTAAACAATGTGAGACTTTATTCCACAAAGACTGCAATCATAGAGCCAGGTACATACCTTCAGTAGGCAGTCCATAGAGTTTGTGTAGATGAAGTGACCGGGGCTTGCTATCCCCTTCCTCAGATTTCGCTGGTTCATTAGCCTTGTTCTGACAACATCTACTGGATTCGACAAGATGGCACCAGCTAAACCTGCTGTGAAACTTGACCTGTTGGAATACAAACAACATAACAATATGAACAGGAACTAACTATTGAAAGAACATTCACACAGCGCATCAAGATACATTTATGACATATTGGTTTGCATCATATACAAGTAAAAACAATACCAAGACAAAAGAAGGGAAGAAGGGTAGAGTGGAAATGTTAATGTGAACACAAATGATGTTACAATATAAATTCATCAATAAAGTGAAGCATGTATGTATGTTTGATATCTTCCTTCAACCTCAAAACGGGAAAAAAACGAGAAAAAAAACGGATCCTGCAAAGAAAGATATGGTATTTTCATTTTCAAAATTAAATTACTTTAGCACACACACATTTTTTCTTTCATTTTAGAATAAATTTGTATATCATTTAGATATTTTCTGCCAACCTCACATCCAGAAAATAAATCTTGCAAACAAGGGTATAATTTTACAATACTTACAGGAAGTGTAGTCTGATGTTGTCCTCCATCAACCTCCTATCCAGGACAAACTTCTTGCACCAGTCATAGACGGGAAGGGCGACACCAGCGACTATCGCAACTCTCTGCGCTGTTGGTACCACACCCTACAGGGAGGAAGCAAAGACAATATGGGTCATGAACATAACAAAGGTTAGGATAGGATTATGTAAGAAATTTCAGTTTAGATTATGCATTTTTATTTGTATATTAAACAACTTCCTTTAATAAAGCAAAGTGAAAGTTGTTTATGATGTTGTTCTCCATCAACCTCCTGTCCAGGACAAACTTCTTGCACCAGTCATAGACGGGAAGGGCGACACTCCTGTCCAGGACAAACTTCTTGCACCAGTCATAGACAGGAAGGGCGACACCGGCAACTATCGCAACTCTCTGCGCTGTTGGTACCACACCCTAAAGGGGGGAATCAAAGACAATATGGGTCGTGAACCAAAGCAAGGTTAGGATGAAAATTCATTTTATACAGGGTGGCCAAAAAAAAATGGAACAGGGATACTCCCAAAATATAGTAACAAAATGATTATGTTTAAAGATAGGGTCAAATTCTATAATTCTTAATTCAACTTGTTACCAATGTGAATCTGGTATTAACTATACGGGACTTGCAAAATCTAGTAGAGAAGGGGTTACACAGGGCAAGTAAAATTTCATAAATGGCCTAGTTTGGTTGCTTGATCTAGGACAACTAAAGTATTAGTCAACTACATCCCTTATTGTGTATATCTCATCTAGAAGTATACGGGCCAGTAAATTTTCTGTTCGGGCAAGTACAATTTGAAAAGTTATCATTTTACTTGCCCGAATGGCCCAGTAGAGAAAAAAGTTTGTGTGGAGGCTTTGGTTTCAGAACTTACCCTCCATAGTCCCTTGGTTCCTTCCTCTTGGTAGATGGTGACGAAGGAGTTAAACATTCCTCCCGCATTGGCAAAGCTGGCACTTTGGGCTTGCATACGCACCTAGAATAAAACCAATTAAAAAAAACATTTAAAATTACCTTTATAACTAAGAAATCTGACATGATTCATCTAATTCACATTACTAATATTTCAAATGTAGGACATGCAATTTCTGCCAGACTGGCAAAGCTGACACTTTAGGTCTGCATACGCAAAATGGCATAGAAATATATTATAATTCATTGAAGGACTTGTATGCACCAATTAAATGTATGCATATATATCAAAATGAACTAACTAATAAATATGTCATAATTCATGTAATTATGAGTTGCATGAGTTAGCAAAATTGAAAATGTAGGAGATGAAAAATAAGCCCTTTAAATGAAAACAAATAATAGACTGTGTCAACACAGATAATGGCAAATAGGAATCTAGGCCATAGTATTTCAGCATGCAAACTGCAAAGTCATGTTACACGTACACGTGTAACAAAATTTTCAAAAAAGCTCTACCAACACGAATAATGACAGGACCAATACAACATTTAGTTGCAAAGTCATGGGGGGCACACCCGGCACATGCCCCCCCCCCCCCCCCTCCCCAATAATTGACAAAAACAAAAACAAAACATTATGGGGAAAATCTGTATAGTTTAGAGAATACATGTACATATAATATGGTGTGCCCCACCCCCCAGTCAGTCCGACCACACTAGGCCACTGACAAACTTAAAAACACAACTGGAGGATACTTTTGCCATCCACTGCCCAGAGGTCAAGTTTTATCCTTGACCGTGTGATATACATGTACCAGCTAGGCCGAGGCAGTGTGCAGTGCACTGGTCATTTTCCAGACCAGCAGCTCTAGATGAGTGTCTTTTTATGTAGTACAATTTAGCAGACTTTGAATAATCGTGTTAAACTTCAATACCGTTCATACATTACTGAATTTACTATGTATAGCAATACATGCACAATGAAAATAAATACATTTCAAAAACAAATTGCTCTGAATATTAATCTAGAAAACAGAATGTTCTCATGGAACTAGAAAAATGGCATTAGCACAGACAATTTGACTTGCCTCTAAAATAAATTCATGGTTTACAGATAGAAAATTGTACTCTTTTAGTCTGAGTAAAATAAATTGCATCTTTACTTACAAAAATATAAATAATTTGTGCAATTGAAATTAAATGCATGCTCTGGGGGTGTATTCTGAAAATGTAGCGGAGATAAAAATTTTATATCCCTAAAATAAAATCGCGCTAAAAAATTTTAAAATCGGTATTCTGAAAAAGATTTTAAGGAGATTTTAATGCTTACGCCAGTGCGCGTTGTAAATTAAAGCCACGCCCCTTGCTGCTCCTTTGACCAATGAAAATATCGCTTACATCGATATTTTTAATCATTTGCATATGATTTTAAGACCACGTGGGAATTACGCCGTGATTAAAATTTATATTGCAAGTTTATGTATACTATTTGTTTGAACGTAATCAAGATATAATAATCATAATGATAAAGTCGGAACATGTGAAAAAAGGATTCTTGTGGTCTCAAAGATTCATGTTGGAATCGAGTTCGAGGCCGTTTTTGTCAAACTATTATTTATTTTTATTTTTTTCTTCAAGTTGTCTTGTCATTGTTTTTGTGTGGTTGTGTTGTCAGATAATTTGTATGAAAAATGATAACGAATTCATTTCCGATATGTTTATAGGGGGAACGGTAAGATTTGTAAGATTTGTATTAACTCTATCGACCCCCTTCCGGGGTATGAGAGTACAAACTTTTTTTTTTTTTTACAATATACAACAATTCAAAAACAAAACATGCAACAACAATGTAACATTAAACATATCTACAAATTCAGCCTTTCTGGGCAATTTACCCTTCTGCCACTTCGTGTTAATATTGGTGCTCTATTTCTCATATCATTAACAAGACAATCCTCATCAGAATATGTTTTCAAGCTAATTTTAACATAATAACTCTAACAAAAAATGCTAACTTCTTTAACTGGCAACGGTAACACTACTCATGACCTTCGAGTCTCTGACTTACTTGTGTCCAAAATAAGCGCGTTTAATCTCATGCGCGCGCAAAGTTTGCTAAAAGCGCGCGATATCTACACCCGTTATGTAATCAATTAAACTAATTTGCTTTATTGTAATCAACTCAAATTATCACAATGGCGGCACATAGAGCGAACAACTTTACGGAGGATGAAACGCGCCGATGATCATAGTGCAAGAAGCGACGAAGCGGAAACAAACGATAATCGGTAAGTTTAGCCCAACACTGACAAAGGCAACGAAAAGTATGGGCGGCCATGCGCGTGTTGATGTTCGTGGAGGATACGTGCTCCAAGAAGCGCTGCCATAGCTTACTTTTCGATTCAAGTCACGGAGATAAAACTGCTACTAAGTGATTTTAAATTCTGTTGTAAGTTTTATCTTAAAATTCTTTTCAGAATACCGATTTGCCTCATTTGCATAAAATTTGCATATCTTCCATGGCAACTACAATAAATTTTAGCGCTGGCTAAAAATCGCACAGTTTCAGAATACCGATTTCCTAAAAAATTTTTTAGTGACGTAGATACAATAAATTTTAGCTTAAAATCGTTTTCAGAATACACCCCCTGATTTACAAGCATATGAGAGGAACCTAGATTCAATTACACTCCAGTTTCAGCCTTGACTGCTAATGGTACTCGGGTCAACATGAACTACTTAAAGATTGTTTTTTAAAGACCAGAATCAAATTAATGTTTCTATTCAAGAGTCAATCAAATTATCAAAATATAGACCTATATAGGATACGCATTGTGCATCTATTGCTTCCTGCCCGACACACAAGCATGCATTTAGTCTAATTCAATTTCCCTCCAAATTATTTAATGGCATCCTTTAATGAATTCAGGCCTGAAGCTTCCGAGTTCCGGTACATATCAGTAAATGCATAATGGCTGTGTGTTCTGAACTGGGCTGTGCATTTTTCTGCCGATTTCAGTCATGGGTTCAGGAAAGTATATATTTGCCTTATTTTACGTCTAGAAATGCCTATGAAAGTATACATTTTCTAAAAGCAAATTGTTAAGGATTTCAAAAACGCAAAGATTTTGAAAAATGAAAATTATATCTTTCGAAATAATTAGGGATAATACATTTTTTTTTAATTTAAAAAATATAAAAATGTAAAATACATACAATTACAAATATATATTTTTTTTAATAAATAAATATGACCGAGTTGTAATGAGCAAAAAATGCAAAGTGACATTCACTAACTTGTTACATTGACTTTTTAAACGATTATGAGTATCCAGTGGATAGTTAACAATCTGAACACTTCAATCTGAAATATCTTTTTACAAAGGGGAAGAAAAAAAAACCCTGCTCCATGCTTCTATTGGAGAACCACTAGATTTCGAAATAAGTTTTGTGGATTTGGACAATGATACTACACGTAGATCCCTTTAATGGCCTGACACAGCTCTATTTTTTTAAATACCAGCAGTAGGATATAACAGCTCTGTTTGCCCAGGTCAGCCTATCCAGTCAGCCCACATGGGTCTCTGATTGAACGCTCTAATTGCTAATGACATCTATTTGTGATTGCAGACACGTAGCATCACTCAATTGAATGACCTATAGATTCTAGATGTTTTAGACTGCACTTTAAATTTTCTCCCAGGCCAGAAGTAAAATTGTATACATGTATTCTTGTTTATAGCAGGTTCAATATTGATGATGATGATTACAATGACTATGAAGGAGGCTGAATAGGAAGGAGATGATTATTTGTTTTTTATTTATTATTATAATGATGATGATGATGACCATGATGATGATGGTGATGATGGGGATAATGATGATGAAGGAGATGATTATTTGTATTTTATCTATTCTTATTATGATGATGATGATGGTGATGATGAGATGACGACAATGACGACAATAACATTTCACCCTTTTCTGAACTTATTTCACTCGACACCTCATTTTGACATGACTTCAAACAAATTCAAGACTATCGCTTTAAGTGACCTACATTGTGCTCTGCACTGGTAGCAGTGCCTCATTTCTTTTTTCTGCAAATACAAAACCATCTGTCAGCAGAAGGTCATGCATTGCTGCTCCACCATCACCACATTTCTCTATAGATGTTGTGACCTGTACATACTGCGCCTGGTAATTGAAATCCATCCAAATCAATTTCTCATATCCTTCACCTTCTACTACTTAGATGTGTATGCATGCACATCAGATAGAGTACATACATTGTAAATATTTGATTTTGGTATGCTCTTGTTGCATCAACCCAACTGATTGTCATGTATTTTCAAGGCTCTCCTCTATCCCCTGTGTCAATCCCATCTTTATAATGTTTTTTTTTTTTTAATCTGCAATATGTTTTCTTTAAATATGTATGTTTTATGTCCGTAGAGTCATTCATTTACGATACATTCATCTCCTTTAAAAAGGTATCTTCTCATTGTTACAACAATCCATTAATCTATCTATCCACCCTATTATCTTTCCATCCATCCATCCATCCATCCATCCATCCATCCATCCATCCATCCATCCATCCATCCATCCATCCATCCATCCATCCATCCATCCATCCATCCATCCATCCATCCATCCATCCATCCATCCATCCATCCATCCATCCATCCATCCATCCATCCATCCATCCATCCATCCATCCATCCATCCATCCATCCATCCATCCATCCATCCATCCATCCATCCATCCATCAATCAATCTATCAATCCAAAAATAATCTTTCTCTCTCTCTTCTAGTTTATTCTCTAAATTACCTTGAGCACATCGGTGGGGTTGGCTATTGCAGATGCAATGACTCCTGCAGTCATGCCACACAGGATATTGACAGGGAGAGTCTCGTTCTCCGGATTGTCGACAAGGATTCTCTTGAACGAGTGGTAGCAGCCGATCTTGATGGTCCCGTACACTGCCTGCCGCAAAACAGCAGGCCTGATCCTACAAAGTGAATAAATAAATTATGTTAAAAATCTGGTACAGATTCATATTTTAAAAATATAATTGTCTAATTTACATGCAGTAGGATTTTCATTTCCTGGTTTGTCGACAAGGATTCTCTTGAACGAGTGGTAGCAGCCGATCTTTATGGTCCCGTACACTGCCTGCTGCAATACAGCAGGCCTGATCCTACAAAATGAACAAATATGAACATGTAGGTTTAAAATCTTATTTAGAGGGAGTTTCATTCCCTGGGTTTTCAATCGGAATGGTAGATTGATAGAGCAGTGACAGCAGATCTTGAAGATCACCCTGAGGCTCAGGCCTCAGTGTGATTTAGGCCCCCCCCCCCCCCCCCCCAAATGCCAAACATAGCCCACAAAAATCACCAAAGAGCCCTGGTAAATTTGCATAGAGTTCAATGCAAAACAAATTTAAGAGTTCTTATGCAGACAAGTTTTCAAAGTAGCCCCCCACACCCCAAAATAAAATAAACAAATTAATACACAGTCTGCTGTATAGAATATTGTGGAGTTGTGGATAAACCAGTTTGAATTAAAGAACATATTCAAACAAATGCATTGAAGTCATCATTTATGTTCACAACAACAACCAGGAAGCTTGCCCATCACAGCAATAACTAATTCAAGGAATGTTGATTCCAAACATCAGTCACACAGCTTGTTTCTACATGTAGGTCATTGGGTTGCGCACAAAATTGAAATATAATTAAATAGTGAACCGGTCAATTAATTATTGCTCAAGAAATTTGGGATTTATTTCATAAAAGTATGTACATTCTTTCACAAATTATGCTAACAATAATTAAGGTTACAGATCCTATGCAAGACTTGTACAAATCAAGAAATTTTGAAAATTTTGAAGAAGTGAGGATAATTCATCCATAATTCAAACTATATTGGATGTTTAACATCATGACACAACTAGATGGATCTTCGATTGCGCGCAATCGAAAATTATGCCTCCGCTATCACGCGATTTTAATATCAAGCCCAAATTAACATGCACTGATTTAATTTTTTTAAATATTTTTCATATATTTTGAGTCCTGTGACCTTGACCGTATAACCCCAATCTTTGATGGCTCCATAAAAAACATTCAGGTACCACGTTTGATTGAAATCTGACATTCAGTTCTTGAAATTTTGCCATTACAAGCCATTTTCGCATACATATCGAGTCCTGTGACCTTGACCTTGACCTTGACCTCATGACCCCCCAAAATCTAATCAGATCAGTGGCACCCCGATATGTACACTCATACCAAGTTTGAAATTGATCCGTCAACCGGTTCTTGAGATAATCTAATCTAAATCTAATCAGATCAGTGGCACCCCGATATGTACACTCATACCAAGTTTGACATTGATCCGTCAACCGGTTCTTGAGAAATCGCAAGAACGAGGCATTTTTGCACACATTGAGTCCTGTGACCTTGACCTTTGACCTCATGAACCCCAAAATATAATCAGATCATTGCCACCCCAATATCTACACTTATACCAAGTTTGAATTTGATCGTCAACCAGTTCTTGGCATTTTTGCATATATATTGAGTCCTGTGACCTTGACCTTTGACCTCATGACCCCTAAAATCTAATCAGATCATTGTCACCCCAATATGTACTGTTTGAAATTGATCCGTCAACTGGTTCTTGAGATATCGCGATAACGAAAACGGGATGGACGGACGTAAGCACGGACGGACGGACAACCCAAAAACATAATGCCTCCGGCCACTTCGTTGGCGGAGGCATAAAAACACAAAAGTCTACTGCGAACGTTGTTATTTTCGCGCGATTAATATTTCGCGCTGAGCGACACAGAAACACATTCGCAGATTTTTAATTTGGCGGCCGAGCAAGTGTTCACACGCATTGCAAATCGCGCATTTATATTCGTGGACGCCGACATCAGTGCAAAATCCGCGAACATTACCACGTTTACAGTACTGGAATACAGAATTCTTCAATAAAAACATGTTAATGACTCATTGCCAAAATGTCATAATTATTGTGTACAGTATGCATCAAAAGCATTTTCCAAATTACTACTAATCCCTATTGATTTTTACACATTACAAACATTAGGGTGGAACATTTCTTTTGACATGTATACTATTATATTGTAAATGAGGAGGCAATGTCGTTGCACTATTAATTATTTGCACAATGCTAGGCATTAAAAGGGAATTTCAAAGGCAAATTTGTTCCGGTGTATGTGCGATCAATACTAAGTGGAGACCTTGGTTTCTCTGTAACAATAACAAAGCCAGGTAAAAACAAAACATCACATTTCCTGAATCATGAGCTAATTGGAAGCAATGTTTTGACTCATTCCGACTTATTGCAATTACATCTGTGCGGTGTCAACACACTTTGATATCCTCTTTTTGTGTGTACATGTGTGGGGGTGTGTGTTATGTTGTTTTGAAAAGGAAGCTAATTAATGTGACCAAACCAAAGGAGTTATAGTACTTTGATGAAATTAAATCCCCGAGTTTCTCATGAAAACAATCCCCATATGTTATGCATGAAATATTCAATGAAGTATACTCCACAACAACTTCAACAAGAGTTCATCTTGATCCAAGTAAATATTCAAGTGCAAAATACCCCTCATAAATATTTGCACAAGTGAATTATGTCACCATGCAAAAACTAAGTCTTCCTAAATGTTTTCTTTGTGAAACAGTCAGGCACATGGAACCATACATTCTCTGTAATTCTCTTTTAGCTACCTGAAACTTGAAAATAGTGGGACCGGGAACAAAGAAAAACGATATAAAGTGTTTTGTATTTGACTGCCAATTTGGGCTAGTTGTCGAATACCATCTAGTTATAAGTTTTAATGTTTTGTTTTGTTTTTGCTTTTGGCCACCCAATGCTTGTTTTGGGCCATTAAATTTTAAATGGGAATGATTCTACTTTTAAAAAGTCCCAAACTAAAATACATACCCAAACTGAGAAGCATACATATATGCAGGTGCCACAAACTATTTTTTTATCTTGCCAGTGAAAAAAATACATGGGGGCTCAGGGCGAATTCGACCCAGAAACTCTGAAATGCCAAAAAGAGCCCCCGAAAGTCATAAAAGAGCCCAATAAATTTGCATCTAGAGTTCAATGCAAAACAAGTTTTAGAGTGTTCTTTTTATGCAGCCAAGCTTGAAAAAGTAACCCCCGAAAAATTCATTAGCACTAGCACTAGCACTTGCCCGCTTGCCCGGGGCAAGTAAAAATTGATGTCGGGCAAGTAAAATTTCATAAATTGTCTAGTTTGCTTGCCTGATCGGGCAACTAAATAATTGTTCAACAACAAGAGAACAATGTTATTTCATATGTGTCTCATCTAGGGGTAAGAGGGCAAGTAAAATTAATATTGGGGCAAGTAAAAGTTCAACATTTGATATAAGTACAGAAAAAAGTTAATGTGGAGGCTTGCTTACCCTGAGTAGAGTGCCTGAATCCCCTCCTCCTTAGCTATCCTGGTAAGAGCGTGGGACATCCCGCGGTACTTCAGCTCCCGGAAGCTGGCTTCCATCTGCTGGCCCTGCACTTGAAGACGCGTCTTCGTCAGGTCGAGTGGGAACGTGCCTGGAGGAGAAACGATAAGAATAGGTTTAGAATCAGAGTACTAATCCTAAAACTTAAATACAGCACTGGAATAGTGCAGTCCAACTGGTTGGGGATGGGGCATGCAAATTATTAGGGGGCACATTTTTTACTCAATTTATTGGGAGCACTGCACTTGAAGACGTGTCTTCGTCAAGTCAAGGGAAGTGCCAGGAGGAGAATATGGAGAAATTATTTCAGCAAAATTTGAAAAAAATACATTTGGGTTTAGAATGGCTTCAGAATGTGAGAATAACTCATGGATAGAAGAACTTTATCAGGCAATATAATGGCACATGTTGTAGTGCAGTCAGACTGATTTTGGATGGGGCACATTTGTTGCATAAAGTCTTTTCAAACAAAGTTTTAATTGCATTGATTCATCAATTATTGAGAGCATCTTAATCTGGTCGAGTGGGAACATGCCTGAAGGAGAAATAACAAGCACATTGGAATATTATAATTGAAATGGCTTTAGAATGAGAGAAAGTGCAGTGGCGTAGTGTGTTATGACTGAATGGGAACGGGGCACACAAATCATTAGGGGGCAAATTTGTTGTATTAATGTGTACTCTTCATTTCATATTTTTCACAATGCTGCATTCATCTATTTATTGATAATATCTCAGGTCGAGTGGGAACGTACCTGAATGAGAGAATGAGAGAATTACTCCTAAGAAACGTATGCAGAGTATCACCAAGTGCAGTGGCGTAGTGTGTTATGGCTGATTGGGAATGGGGCATGCACATTATATGGGGGCACATTTGTTGTATACATACTCTTTATCTAAAAATGTTTATAATTCTTTTTTTAATGGTAATGTATGTACATCACTTTTAAATTAACAACAAATGTATGCTTTTCCCCCTGAGCCCCCCTCCTTTCCTTGACAGAAGATGGATCTTCTCATTAGTTTTGTTTGTTTATCAGCTGGACAAACTACATTTGTTTGTTGTAACCCGACCCCCCTTTCCAATTAGTCTGGATTATACCATACTTATTGCTTAGATATATTGTACTTTAATAGAGTTGATTAATTATATCTCTTGATACCAGTCAAATCATTACCCAATAAAATCACAGTTTAATCAACTAGACAAAGCTAATAATAATACAGTATATATATTATATGCAAATAATTGGTAATTATTTTAGAAGTTAACTTTATAGTCTTTCGATTTCTACAAGCAAAACATTATGCTGTAGATAAGCTTTTTGGTTTTAAAGTGCCTAGAGATGGTTTCATATTATGCACGGAGACTTTGTTTTTATTCACAGTGACAAGATGTCACATGAACTGTGTATTCAGGGGATATACTTGTAGTCAAATCTGTGTTAGTGGCCACCTGTCTATAGCAGCCACCCTGCCTACAGACTACAGAGGCCACCAAAAGTGATCCCCTGCCAAGAAGAACAGTGTTTCCACCTGTCTACAGAGTTCACCCGTCTAGACTATATAGTGACCATTTTTCTTGTTTCCCTTGGGTGGTCACTATATGGTCGATTCCAACGAAAAGTGTACACGGCCAGATTTTTAGGTTCGAATTTCAAACTGCTTTGATTTTTTAATCCTTTTGCACATGTTAAGTAGACATGTCAACCATAACTAGAAAAAAAGTGCCATCACTAATCTCTCCGAACGGCCAGGTAATGGCCTTAAGAAGTTAATGGTACATTTCCTAACGTTGCCTACGAATGCAGATGAATTACTATAAAAATGTGATTATGGAACTCCAAATCAATCTGCTTCATGCAAACATTTGCTTTTATTTCATCTATAAGATGCTAATCATGGAATACATTCACATATTGTGTTTTAAACATCACTCTGTTATAAATTTTCAAGTTCGAATGTTTTATTAGTGTGTTGAGATTTTCCTGTCTTAAAAACATGAGGTTGTATCACTTTTCATAATCTCTTTAATAATATGTGAATCAGAATTATTTTCCACTATCTTAAAAAGTGGGAAATACCCTTTCCAAAAATATCAAATTTAGGTTTGTGCGCAAAAATATGACACATATACAATGTACGTGAAAAATAAGTATTCGTAGGCAACATGTAATTTACTTTATACGCAGGTAACAAAAACCTTTTATTCACAGTGACTGTCACGAAATATGGGGGTCCCTTGTCAGTTCTAAGTGAGATACGATCATAAAACTGTGCTTACAATCAATTGGGTGTAAAAATACTTCTTAAAAATTTACACTGACACCATAAGTGGTGTCCTCAAAACAAAATATATATTCAATGTGAACATTTGGACATTTAAACCTGACTATAGATTTGAATTCCTAATGTTGATCGATAGTATCCACATCATTGATATTGCAAACATTATGTAAGAAAATGTTTAATCTGGAATTTCTAGGGATACGATACATTTGGGTAATACAGAAACGAATATTATAGTTTGTTCGTAGGTAACATTATTTTGTTCATATATTCAAAGATACCTGTAGTAGGCAAAGTTAATTACTGTATTTTGACTATACGAAAAACAACTTGTATACCTATGGTCTGTAAATATATACTGTTCCTGACATAGCTATAAAAACACGAATTTGAGAAAGAGTGGGCATATATTTGTTTTGATATTTGGGTGAATCACTGTATAATGTGTACATCAGCGTGCACATAAAATGACAAACATACATTTGAAACGATTGCTCAAACGATGAGTGGTAATATATTATCTGTTTGATAAATGCAATAAAGGATCATTTGAGATTGCAAAAAAACAGTTCATACAGCGCTCTTATCATGTTATTAAAGGGTTGAATATTAATGAAACATATTGGCCAATCCTGCATATCCCAACAGCTTACTTGGTTTGATTCGAACCCTCCAATTTAATTGGAATGTTTCTAAGATTAACTCGTATTGTTTCCAGTTTTGTGTCTTACAGTATATTATTGTATTGTGCTAAAATATAAGGTTAATCTTATTATGTGCTACATTTATCAAGAATATTATAAACGAAGTTATTCTTGGAGATGTATGTGTACATTATGTAATGCTACAATAATATTAATACAATCAAACGGCGGCATATGAAAACATCACAACACGGCATCATCATTGTTTTCAATTACGTTATTTTACTTGTTAACAACAAAAATGGCCGTTAAATAAATCTTTATAGCAATCATAACCTGTTTAACAGTATCAATATTTCAGTGTACATGCTCTTGTTATATGTGATATAAATATTAAATTTTAAAAATGCTAATAAGTTGTATCATCTTATAGATATACTAACTAAAACACAATTGCGATATTACCAAAAATTATCGAATTTTCTATCAACCCAAGATACAAAAAGTATATATCTGAGGTAATGGGAGAACGGTTGGGATAAGGTACATGTATAGCTGGAAGTTAGGCGAAACATATTGATTGTTTTTCAATTCAAATTTTCGGAGGGGGTAAGGGTATATTGTGAGATAAATAATTTAACAAAATTGAGCCAATGTATTACATGAAGCGCCATTTTATACATATCATTCTTACCATCTTTATATAGTATATTAAGACATCAAATGGTGTGTTCTTCGGTATTTTACCCACTTTATAAAGAGCCATATCTGATTCAATCTCTCGTGTGATTGGAATACGAATGAAAGTAATCGATTACGTCGACTTATCATGTGGTTTATATACAACTGTTCGCCAAAAATCATAGTGCATACGTCAACGTAAATACCATGTACACAGACTCCATGATATATGTTTTTACAAGGAAAATTTCATAGACAAAAATACCAAAATGCAATTCGAACAACCGCAATTGCTTTTTTGGGTCGAATGGGTTGATCATCTTGATGCAGATAGTGGGCCATCAGATGCATGTGTTTTTTAAACACTTGTTTGTATTAACCGATTAAAAAAATCAATGATGACATCATTATTTTTGTGTATTCGGAACTTTGTAAACAAAATAAATCATATTTTCAGTCGAAACTCTAGATGATGATAGCATCTGGTCGGATTTAGAAAGCGCACACTTATCAGGTTGATTGTGACATACAAATGGGCTTTAATATCCGAAAGTTTACTTTTTTCTTGTTACCTACGAGTACATTTTACCTACGAATACAGAGTGTCCCCATGATAAAATGCCACATTAATGTTCTCATTAAAGCATTGACTATCGTTATTTTGATTTTAATATATTGCCAAAGGATGCCTTCGAATCATACACATACATTCATTTATTAATATGATGATTACGCTTGTTTAACAAGGAGGAGAAGATCGTTTAATGTTAAATGAGGGAAAAAAGTAACTTTTTTAACCTGGTGTGCTCGTAATCTAAATGCCCCAAAAATATGAACATTATAACGCATGAAAAGGAAATTTGTTTCATACCATAACACGCTCATTTTCTTCAAATAGCCAAAATATCTACGGGATATTGCCGTTTGAAATAATGTCAGCGCAGGAATCAAACTCCCTATGTCATGTTTGTATTCGTAAGTAACGTTTATTTTGTTAAAAGTTACTTACGAATGCAACACATTTTGTTGAATATCTCCTAAAATCATTATTTGAAAACGATAAATCCTTGCACATATTAGCGTTATGCTATATTCCATCTATTACTAAGTTATCTCTCACTAATCTACATACATATTGAAGCTACGACATGATGAAGTGTATACGTAGGTAATGCCATTTTTTTAACCAAACGGGCCTTTTCAGCTTTTGACATGTCTGACGGCTATACAATAAAAACACTAGGATTTTTGATAATGCATTTCAATAGCAGACACATGAGGGTTGAAGTTGAGCACACATTTTCAATCGTGTGATGAATTTTTCAATAAGGTTATGAGTGCTAAAAAATGTATTCGTAGGCAACGCTTAAAATTTACCACTAGGTAAAAAATCACCAAATATCACATGATTGCCAGTTACTTACAAAAACTCATATAATGAGTTCTGACATATGGGCAATTCCGTATGAGAGAAGGCAAAAACACCACATCTCAAAGTTGAGCAATCTTCCCTAAATCAAACTGTTATCAAAAGAGGAAAACTTGAATTTTACGAAACTGGAAACCATTTGTATATAGCTCGATTGGTTTTTCAAATATTTCTGCTTGAATTGAACAGAAATTTATGACCTTTTATTCATAAATCAGCTTCATTTTGTGAAAATAAAGTGAATTTTTTAATTCAATGACTGTTTCTGCTCATTTTCTCATATTTTCCATACGATGTTGTAACAATCACAAATTGTAAAGCATGGGCAGTAACTTCATTGCATATTTTTTTGAGAATTTTTTTTAATCTATGCACATTTGATCGTAATTCCGTTACGATAAAACGTTTTAAGTTTTTCTCAATATCTTATTACTTGTTCTTTAGTCATGTCATTGTGAATTCTCTTCCTTCACCATAGTCCTAAGAACTTCCAACATAATTTTCTGAAATAATGTCACTACTTTTTCCAAAAATGGCGTAACAGTATTAGTAATTCCGTTACGTAACAGAATTACATGCACATGGTTTGTAAGGTATTGAATGATATTGCTGAAAATAACATTTTTTCTTGTTCTGAATGTAGAAATACCCTTTAAATAGCATGAACTGTAGCCATGTAGACAATAAGTCATTATACATACATGTACTGTACAATGTTACTTTATATGACTCATTACCTCACATGCTTCATATTGCATCAATGGTGATTTAACTAAATTGATACACGATAGATAATTTCTTTAATTTCTCCATGAACATAATAGAGATGATAATGTTCTATCATTAAATTAGTTTCCAGCAAGACCCACTTGACTGAAATTATGAAGATGCAGCAGATTCATGTTTGTACTTTAGAAAGGGAAAAACAAAAACAATAACAAAAATGTAAAAATATCCAGTAATTAGTATGACACTGGTTCTACATTTATTTTCTCACATTAATTTACATTGATGTAGAAATCATACCTTCAACTTTCAAGGAGATTTAATATTAATAATTTTGTATGTAGATTTGAATATCATTGATCAGTTAAGGGCTCATAACTCACCATTAATTATGTAAATTTGTATTAAACTGAAGCATATAAAATCAAACATAAATACAGAATAGGCTTCAAGATATTCAAACCTATACATAATACAGGCTAAGATATGTTTTATTCATTATCATAAAGTCATAACTCATTGAGTGTTCAGTGTGCTTCTGTATGCAGATCAAAGAAGATGTACAAAGTATTTGCATTTTCAAATGGGAATTCCTAAAGGTGTCTTTCACTTTTTGCAATTCGTTTTTTATATTTTATATGCCAACTTTTTGTATTTGGATCATACATGTTTATATCCGTACATGTATTTCATGAAATGAATGAAAACGCATTCTAAATTGATTTGAGAGTAAATTAAGATCACTTTAGGATGAATTTTTAAAAGAATAATTTTAGAATATAACAAGAGTTTATATAACAAATCTCAATTTGTTTGTAATTCTGTTACGCACACACATAAATTCAGGATTTGTTCTGGTCCTTATGTAAGAGTTTAACAATTTGCATGTTGTTTAACAATGCATACAAATTAACAATGCATACAAATTCTTTACTATAGACTGTACGCAGAAAAATGTAACCAAGAAATTGCATTTTCATGGGTGGATTTCACAGGCGTAATTCCGTTACAGTGACATTCGTTTGTCTTAAGGTAATTTCAGAGGTTAAAATAGATCATTTCTGGAAAAAAGATGTACCAAATTCAAGTTTGTAACTTAAATGATAAGTTTTTATTACCAATGAAGATTTTTTTTGTGGTAGCTTTTGCAGAAAATCATTACAAAGTTAGTGTTGAATAAAAGACCCCTTTCCGTTATGATTGTAATTTTGGTCTCCTGACGCTACAGTGTTATAGATTTGTACCTCTAGTACCCCTGCCAGTTATTAAAGTTGTACAAAATGTGGAAGTGAAAGGAATTTTAAATATGATAAGAAAACAGAGCTAAAAATCACTTATATGTCATTCTGTAACAGTGGAATTGCCCATTCACAATGCATTTCCATTCACACAGATTTCCAATATTCAGGAAGTTTACGAGGCTTTATAGCATTAAAAGTTGAATTATTTGACCCGTTTGTGATTTTAAATTGTTTAAATGTTTCTTGATATTGATGTGCAGTTCTTTAGCATGTCACATAATGTAGGTACTTTTTTTTTTACTTTGGGTTTTTTCACAATTTAACCATTTTTCTTGAAGTAAAGGAAAAATTAAAAAATGTTGCTATTTTTTACTTCAAATATGGTTATTATTGTCAAATTATTGATTTTTGAAAAGTATTGAAGCTAAAATGTGAATTTGTTGTTGTTCATGTACCGATTTGTGGAAAAGTTGATCCCACTGCTCAAGTTGTGTAATTCCGTTACACACTTTAGTGGACATAGTTTCTAGGATTTTTCTTTCATTTAATTGATGCAATCCTTTTTAATTTCTTGCCTACTAATATGAAGCTGAAAATAAACCGAAATAAAGCTGGAGTTTAGCAATATTTTTTTCAAATTTCATTCTTATTTGTATTTTTGCCATATTTTCATTTATTTTACACATAACAAGTTCAAATATTGCTTTACAGATATGTCAAATCATGGTTTATATTCAAGTGCTAGATAGCCTTGATGTTTGCATTAGCATGTAAGAAAAGTTGAGTGCAAAATAATTGAGTTTACCTTGAAACTTTCAGAGATGTAATTCCGTTACAAATTTGTGTAATTCCGTTACAGTGGTCTTTTTTCAAAAAAGTGAATTTGTGAACTTATCATTGTGTTGTTTATGCACCTACTTGTTCCAAAATGAAGTTTACATTATCAAGATAGAAAAAATACATAAAATCAGTTTCAAAGTGTCTTATATTTCAGAGAAACTCAACGCAAACTTGTAGCAAAAAAAAAACTCCATTCTCCGGTAATTCCGTTACGGTCACACATATTGGTCTAGTGTGCAACAACACATGGAAGATATAAAACCATTTCCCTATCATGTTGTAGCCTGGTTACCCGTGCAACTTATATACATGTAAGTATCAAAATTTACTTAAGTCATGAGAATATTGCGTAGGGAATGAAATAATGAGCAAAAAACGTCTCTGAATGTAATTCCGTTATGGTGGAATTGCCCATATGCAACAACTTCCCATGTAAAAATAAACCAATTCGTATCAAGTCTTCATTCTAAGATTTTAACCGCTCAAAATTTTTTCAAAAGTGGTCAAAAATAGCATGTTTTTGTTCCTGTAGAAAAAAAATATAAATGCAATGGTCACAAATTTTGTATGGCGCGAAAGGTCTTGCCAAGATGCATCTGCTCAAAGAAAAATCGAGATTGTAGGACCTTTCAAAAAAATCAAATAGGTCTGAACATGCCGTGTACACTTTTCGTTGGAATCGACCATATACAGGTTTGACTGTACAAGGGCCCTGCCCCTGCCCCAAGCTGCAATTGTACCAATACTTTCCAGTCTGCCAATTGCGTGCTAGCCCCTTTGATAGAACATGCACGCCATGCATGTCACTGTTATTGTGGTGGAATTATTGATTCACAGAACTTCTATTCACATTATTCCGCTTTTGTGCAATCTAGTAATATCCAAGGCACTACAACCACAATGTGTATTATCAGAGCAGTAGGGGATCATCCAACCATAAAGTTCCATTATAATCAATCAACAGTGTACATAAATATCTCTCAGATATGATACGCAATCCATTGAGTAAGGATGAAAACAAATTAATAATGAAGATATTTTTGTCCAAGGTGGCCAATACATGAATTACCCCCCCCCCCCCCCCCCCCCCCCTCAATACTCAATCCATATTCTCTGTACCTCGTAATTTTTTCTTGGCTATTTTGATGTCTGTAAATATTGTTGCATTTTATTGTAATGGCCACTGCAATTCAGCTTGGAACATTTTCGTTTGTTGAATAAAATACCATCATTATAATTATGTACTGTATGGGATCTTTAACAATGACCATTCTACTTGGTATCGGAAGTCTGGCCAGACTTAGGCTAGACCATGTAAGAAATGTAATAGGCTCTAGTACCATCCATCCATGAAGAATAAGGGCCATTTCCTGCAATCAATAGACATGGAATTCCCGCCAAGCCATCCTCTTATAGTTCTACAGTATGCCCATTGAGAGTGACAGGGCGAAATTAATAAATGTTTTTGGTTTTTTAGTGGGCTCTTTTTCATATGATCCGCCTACACCAAAATACCACTGTACAATATATTATAGTTTGTTTTGAAGTTAGATCACATGTAAGCTTCTTTGTACGTGACCCACCTGGTTACCGTATAATTAAAACAAGTTACATTACCCATCAAGTAAATAAATACACAGCTGGGGCCTCAGGGCGATTTAGTCCCCAAACTGTACAAAATGTCAATTTACTGATCTGTAGACTAATGTGTAGACTAATGTCCCAACCTACATGTATTCCGTAACTCCCTCAAACTGTGAATTATACTGAATTTGATCAATAATATGCAATGCTAGTTTTATTACCTTTTTTTTTACACTGGGGCCCTGTCAGGGAAGTTAAAAGAGACTTATTAAATGTTGCTGCCCCCCCCCCCCCATCCCCGAACAAAATGTTGAAAATCATCATAAAATCGTCACAACATAATTATATGTAAGCAGCTCTTTAATTAAACAGCTACATTTAACATACATACATTGTACATGTACATGCTATATGCAGTACATTGAAAGCAAAGTTTAGTGTATAAAATCTTAAATGAGCAACTACATTATTTTTTAATGAGTTTAACACTCCTAACATATGTAATAGTTCCAATCCTTACACAGTAAAACCCAGATAAGAATCATTGTGTCAGACTTCATCGGGATGATTCCAACGAGATTATACAAATTATGTTCCTGCACATCAATCAGACAAGCACATAGGAAGTGAATCACACTTAATGCACAGAGAAACATGTCAAATTGCACAGGAAACTGGTGCCGGTGGGGGCAGTGTAAAATACATGGCGATTTAAGCCCCCCACCCCAAATGCCAAAAAGAGCCCCCATAAATTTGTATATACTTGAATGTTGAACAAATTTTAGAGCAGTATTGCAGGCTACCTTGGAAATTGAAAAGTAGCCCAAGCCCCAAGGTATGTAATATGGTATATTTTTACCACTGGGAGGGAGTGGGGGGGGGGGGGGGGGTTACAGTACAGATCTACTGACTCACCTATCTGGTCACAGGACAAACTTACTGACAGTTGGAAGAAAATTTTTTTATTTTAGGATCATGACACACATACATCAGCACATGGCGTATCTGGGAACTAGTGATTCACAAAGTGTATAATGCACACAAATCATATAATATTCACACTTTAGTGGATGCTGGCTTATAATTTGCATGTGACAGGCATGTGGGAAACAACAGTGTGTGTGGGGGGGGGGGGGGGGGGGGGGGGACTAATGCATGCAATGTTATTCACTTGATCAATAAAAAGGGGATTTCAGAGCTGTTTAATTGCTCTTTTGAACAAGTTTCTTTTATTTGATCCTAACTCCTCATTTACGTACCACATGGATCTACACACATACATGTACGTAGCTTGTAGGTGACCTGATTTAACGGATGATTTAACACTGGCTAAGACACAAATCTTTGCCCACACTAAAGGTTTTTGTAAATGTAGCGATCCGACCATTACCTAACAAATTATTTCTTGAAACACCCTCTAAACCAAAACTGTACTATCCCTTTAAATCAAAATTGTATACATACCACATTCTGCAACTACTGATGCAGCTCCTCCATACACAAACGGTTTCCATTTAGTTGGCATGATGAAATTAACACGCTTTAGGTCCTTCTACAAATTGTACAAAATGTTCCTTTCCCAGAAAAGAGTCAATAGCTCTTCTGTATTCCAGATATAAAATGTACTTGAAATAAATATCTCATTTATATGAAATGTCTCTGTTTCAGTTCACAAGGTTCGAAATGTTCAGATCGTTGGTTCAGATTATTGTTGTCATATATCCGCCAGTTTCATTTCTTTGTGCTTTTTCCGCTTGCTTCCAATGATGATGTCTCTGCTCACGTTGTTTCTCCTCAAATGGTGACGCGAGAGCCAACAAGCCATCGTCATGACAACACAGATGCCATCAGTGGCAAAGAGAATTCTTCCACCCAAGAAGATGACAGTAAAAACCAAATCAAATGCCACGTCTAAAGTAGTTCCAATTGCAGTTCACCCTTCTGAAGTTGCTGCAAAGAACTCTGTGCATGGGAGAGAATAATGGACAAAATAATATTTAAATATTTTGCTGCAAGACATATTATGATCAGGCTACCAAATATGGCCCGTGCCATAATATGGCCCCCCTGTTTATCAGCTGATTAAGCGCATTAACAAAGATAATTTTGCGCAGTGTTTCATTTCCTTTGTTGTTAAGCGCACTAAGAGTTTTGCACAGGGAAATAAATGACATTGTTTTGGAATCAGCATAGATTTGGCAGATTTGTCACATTTTGTATACAAATGTTTTGTGGATAAATGTGATCTTGACTACTTGAGGATTTTAAGAACACTTTGATGGCACCTTCATTTATTAGAAAAAGTTTAATATTTTTAAAGAAAACAGACTTTTAAAAAAGGGGGGCCATAATATGGCACCCTCTCTCAAAGTTTCAGAATCAATGTGATTTTTTTTTGCCATGAAATGCAACTCGCTATTATAAAGTATTATGATTTATGTATTACGATTTACGGAACAAATAGTAATTACGATCGCAGTCGGCAGATATAACTAGCTAAGGACTGGCATCATTTTCATCTTCATTTGATTTTGAAGTTTATTCTTTACAAATGTTGTGGTTTTTACTTTGATATTTTTTCAGATATCGCTTGTTAAAGTTAAGGGGGGCCATATTTGGACACCGCATCATACTATTACTATATTCAGCTGTAAAAGCCTGTATTAAAAGGCTGTAGTTGTACACAAAATCTGTCGACTCAAATCTCAATCAACTGGCGAATTATTTATTTAAATATATGGACAAGTATTATAACTTCGCGCGTATTGAAACTTTGCGCGTCATATAAGCGGTACGCAAACATTAGAACACGGACACGGCGACGGAATTTTCTGACGCCAAATGAAAGAGCACACATTACTTACTAATCAACCAAAAAATTAGCAAACAAAGATCGATATTTCTTGAGAAAAAACTTACTTTTTGTGTTTTTTCGTGTATAAATTATGGACAATAGAAAATCATCAAATTAAATCGAAATCCTTCCCGTAGAACAGACTTGCTGTTATCGAAATGCTGCGTAAAATGCTCCTTTATTCGTCCTTCCTTTCAAATTTACTTTCGGATCGCGCAATCTCCGTAGAAAGCTTGACACCGCGCGCGTGCCAAGATGCTAATACGCGCAAAAGTTTGCATCTTCACACACCCATTGACATGCGTGTTAAAGTTTGCTACACAGGATTGCGTGTTAAGTCAATGGCAGTGACAAGTGTATACTATGGAGCGCGAAGTTTCAAGACTACCGTACTCGGTGGAGAATCTCTTGTTGATATGACATGGTTCCGGAATTGGGCCAATAACACATGAATTGTGAGTTTAAATCGAAAATGTTTTACATACATCGAATCCTCAGAATAGAGGGAGTATTTTAATGCTTGTTTCATTGAGATTACAATAATTTTGTTGCTCCTACGACACTTTGAAAAAGTTCGAAATTTTCGTGCGCGATGTTTCAATAGAACAATACACCTTCAATCCTTCATACTTTATTATTGTTTTTATACTAGTTGACAAATGATTTGAGACATGGAGTACGAAACTGAATTAGCACCACAAACTTTAGCTTCCACTAACTATGAGATGCTTTATTGCCTTTAAAATGTGTATATTAATTCTTCAAGAATGGCCAATTTTACGTTTTTCTTCCGATAAACATGGTAAACTGGGGATCGATACCGCAGAGGCGTAGGTACCCTACGCAAAATAACACATATGGGACTAAAGCACACGTATTTTTTGTAACAACAGACGCCGTCTGCACACAAAACGCCGGGGATCTACACGCAAATTTCTCATTTAAATACATAAAACCCTCTGAAATCTGTAATATTTGTTTTCGAACTTCAAGAGAATTTAGTAATAATATGTATTACTTACAGTTTGCCTGTCAGAAATGTCAAGTTTTGGCGATACCTGGTCTCAATCGTTCGTTAATCACACCGGTTTTGTACGTACGTGCAACTTGCTTCAGCTATAACATGTGTATAATTAAGCTAGCCGGCCAGCCGGACTGATTACACTTTGTGATTGGTCGATCAAAGGTTGCCCAAACTTCGTGAGCCAATCAGAAAGACACGATGATATTTTCTCACATGAATGGAGCGCGTGATACGAAAGTAATACACTCGTCGTGGGGAATTTCCCCTGGAGACCGAGACAGCTAGCTGGAGGTGCTGCTCTACCGAGAACACAACTTTTCGGCCACGCCTTTTACACTTTCTTTCATATTACAATATTTAAAAAAACATATTTAAAAGTACTACAGGCTAAGAAAAGTATGCAAGTAAACCTTTTGGATAAACATTGGTGGAATCAAAGATTCAAAACAGCCGATCCTCAATGCATGACTGCATGTAGAGAAGACCGGAAAGCTTCTTTTCCGTACCCTGATGTGATGTGATGTGATGTATTTCTGCAGGAAAAGTAGAAAATAATGCCCCTTGGGGAAGGGACGTAGCTACGGGGAGGGGGGGGGGGGGGGGGGGGGGCATAAGGGCCATGGTAGGCACAACGGCAGTTGGAGTCATACTTCTATGGTGACCCCCCCCCCCTACACACACACACATTTTCTGCCCCCCCCCCCCCCCCCCCCCAAAACAAAAAAAAAATCACCAGCACGAAAAATTCATACTTCCATGAAAACAATGGACTCGGACAACAAAAAAAAAATGTATTTTTTACGATTAATTTTTCATAATTTTAGGCCAAGATCATGTAATGAGCAACATATTATTATTATTGGGCCAAGATCATGTAATGAGCAACATATTATTATTATTGGGCCAAATTCATTGAGGAATAAAGGTTGATTACTTGATTTTAGTCTAAACGAGTGAGAACCTTTTTGTTATTTGCTTGTCAAGTTAAAACCAGTGCCCCTTCATGATAATCCAAGGCCCCCTCCCCGGTACCACCCCCCCCCCCCCCCCCTCCCCTCACTGAAAAAAATCCTAGCTAGGGTGGCCCAGAAATAACGGAACGGGGTGCTTGCTATAATGAAGACAAATGATGCCCGTCATAGCAACTAGTAACGTTCAATGCGTGCGCCATTGTTAGTACCCCTTCTTCTCTACACAGCTGAACCAAAGCTGAACGCACACTCACAATGGCGCACGGTTGATCGTTACTCGATGCAGTATGGCGGGCATCATGAGTCTTTAGTATGGCAAGTACCCCGTTCCGTTAATTTTGGGCCACCCTGTATATACGCTAAGGTACTGCTATGCCCTGGGGCCTGGGGGTGTTTCACAAAGATCCTAAGTTGAACTTAACTCTAAGTTGGACCTAACTATTATGGAAAGCCATTTGTAGCCTTGGAATAAAACATAATCAAAAGCATAATCATAAAAAACATGGAATATATTTTAATAATAGAAAATATTATTTTGATTGTAATCAACATTTTATGAATTTTAAAAGAACCTTTTAAAAAAAAAATCAAAGTAACTAACAGCTTTCCATAATTTTTAAGTCCAACTTAGAGATAAGTTCAACTTAAGATCTTTGTGAAACACCCCCCTGGACCCATACAGCTCCATGCACCCGTTCTGTAGAGGTGTTCTGGAAATTTAACATTCATGATTCGAAAGAACAGAGACAAAAATGTCTATATAATGCTCTCATCAGATTGTTACGGTTCAAACATAATATCTACACAAACATGACACCAATATGCCCCTAATATGTCATACACTGTTGGTCATAATGTTGGAATATTTTTTTTTTAGATCCAACTTTATTCTTTTTCCTGTTTTTTGCGCTGAATGAATCATTTTAGACTAAAAATAATCATTACATTATGTTTCTAAACTACCAATGTACAATACATGGTAGCATGAATTTGCATTAATTAATTTATTCTTTTGTTTTGAGCTTTGAAAGGCAGGACCTTTGATGATTGGCCCCTTTCCTTTTCCAAAGCGTATGTCCAACGAGTCATCGTTATGGGTCATTTCTCAAAGTTGGCCGTGATATTTTCAAACAAAATTGGCACAGAGGATCTCGAGGCCATACCCGGTCCAATGCCATTGGCTACCCGCCGAACGATGCTTGTGCTCCACCAGGAAGGGGTGTCAACAAGCAATGTCCACTATTTCGTTGGACCATTGCATGTTAAGGTCTGTACAGTCCTCAGATGTTATCGAGAGAAGGGTCAATTAAAGCCAAAATTATCTCTAGGACGTCTACGATTGACCACCAGAATAGATTATCGCAAATTGCTTACCCTGTGCCGTAGAAACCGGAAATGCAAAAAAGGAGCCTTCGCCGACTATGAAGAAAACACTATGGAATCAACGCCTTCCGCCAAACTGTACATCAGCAATCCCTCTAACATGGTCACATAGCAAGACAAACTACCAAGTATCCACCCAATACCATGTAACCGAGATTTACCGGATGTCCCTGGACTAGGGAGCCCAGAAGATTTCCGCCTGGACACTAGAGATATGTCATCTTAATGGGTACGAGCCATAACATCCTTGACCGAACAGATGGAAGACAAATGGTTCGCCGATTACGTGGCGAGAAGTTCCAAGTTGTCTGCATTCACTAAACGACTTGAGTTTGTGACGTCCCAACAGTGGTATGGCTCGTACCCATTAAGATGACATATCTCTAGTGTCCAGGCGGAAATCTTCTGGGCTCCCTAGTCCAGGGACGTCCGGTAAATCTCGGTTACATGGTATTGGGTGGACACTTGGTAGTTTGTCTTGCTATGTGACCATGTTAGAGGGATTGCTGATGTACAGTTTGGCGGAAGGCGTTGATTCCATAGTGTTTTCTTCATAGTCGGCGAAGGCTCCTTTTTGGCATTTCCGGTTTCTACGGCACAGGTTAAGCAATTTGCGATAATCTATCCTGGTGGTCAATCGTAGGCGTCCTAGAGATAATCTTGGCTTTAATTGACCCTTCTCTCGATGACATCTGAGGACTTTACAGACCTTAACATGCAATGGTCCAACGAAATAGTGGACATTGCTTGTTGACAACCCTTCCTGGTGGAGCACAAGCATCGTTCGGCGGGTAACCAATGGCATTGGACCGGGTATGGCCTCGAGAGCCTCTGTGCCAATTTTGGTTGAAAATCTCACGGCCAACTATGAGAAATGACCCATAACGATGACTCGTTGGACATACGCTTTGGAGAAGGAAAGGGGCCAATCATCAAAGGTCCTGCCTTTCAAAGCTCAAAACAAAAGAATTCATTAATTAATGCAAATTCATGCTACCATGTATTGTACATTGGTAGTTTGGAAACATAATGTAATGATTATTTTTAGTCTAAAATGATTCATTAGGCGCAAAAAACAGGGAAAATAATAAAGTTGGATCTGAAAAAAAAAATATTCCAACATTATGACCAACAGTGTATATACGGTTCTAGGACTACTACCCCCTGGACAACCACCCCCCGGACAATTATCCCCCGGACAACTACCCCCCTAGGACAATTACCCCCCGGACAACTACCACCCGGACAATTACCCCCCTAGGACAATTACCACCCAAGACAATTACCCCCCAAGACAACTATCCCCCAAGACAACTACCCCCCAAGACAATTACCCCCCAAGACAATTACCCCCCAAGACAATTACCCCCCAAGACAACTACCCCCCAAGACAACTACCCCCCGGACAACTACCCCCCCGGACAACTACCCCCCGGACAACTACCCCCCAGACAACTACCCCCCGGACAACTACCCCCTGGACAACTACCCCCCGGACAACTACCCCCCGGACAACTACCCCCTGGACAATCCCCCCCCGGATTATTACCCCCCAAGACAACTACCCCCGGATAATTACCCCCCGGACGACTGGGCAACTGGTAGTGGAGCGATTTGGTCCATATCCTAGACAGTAATATTATATGATACGTAGTTCAAGCTATGGAATCAAACATACACAGGCGTGGATCTAGCTTTTTGCTAAGGGGGGGATTGACGCAATGATGATGCGGAGCATCGTCCACGAGCGGCGAAGCGGCGAGGCGATTTTTTTGGCTATTTTGAACCCCCGTAAGTGATGTTTTCCTGGCATCTACTAACACAATGGAGACCATACAAAGCAGTGCATGATAACGTCTTTTAAATCACGTAACAGTTTAATACCCAATGACGATGCAGAGCATCGTCCACGAGCCGCGTAGCGGCGAGGCGATTTTTTTTGTGGCTATTTTGAACCGCCGTAAGTGATGTTTTCCTGGCATCTACTAACACAATGGATACCATAAAAAGCAAGGGGGGGGGGGGGGGTTAATCCCATGATGGCGTTTTTCTATGCACATCACAATTTCACTCGGCAGCCCAAGGGGGGGGGGGGGGGGGGTGGGTTAAACCCCCTAACCCCCCCCCCCCCCCCCGTAGATCCGCGCCTGATTAAAAAGTGGGAGTGACAATCACCTCCACTTTCCAATGTATGGGGGGGGGGGGGAGCATGTCCCCCCCCCCTCCCCCCTCCCCGTCCCCCGGGTGCATTGCGTGCATTCCATTTTGCCAATTTTGTTACCACAGTTGTATTGAGTAGTTCAAAATCGTTTTCAGCATTAGAATACACATATTGATTATTCGGAAACATTTTGTTTGCATTCGATTTAAAACGTATTTCGATTTCGAGTAAATTCGTGATTACGTAAAACCACCCTCCGGGAAATCCGTTGGCGCAATTTAATGCTTTTAAAGTGATCCAGGTAAAGTGTCTAACTCCACGAAAAATACTTGGAGCTTCCTCGTTTCTCTTCTGCCTTGTTGTTTAGCTTATGGTAAGAGAAGAATAAAGTGGGGTTAAATTTTGTCAAATGTCCCTTTAGTATGAAGATAATTATCATTGAAAATCATTATTTCAAAAGCGTTGATCAACGCTTTTCAAAAAAAGTAGAATTGTTGTAGCTAAACACGTCCCAGAACAGTCTTTGGTCCGAGCCAGCTAGCACGCGTGGGAAACATTCAAGACGCTACTGAACTTTGATCCAAAGTGCGCAAATTCCACGAATTCTGTACAGTCTGTAAACATACACGAGTGCGGATATCGTCAACGGTTGATAACAAGTATCACTGCTACAAATCCATGACAGGCCATCAGTATTCGGTGATAAAATATGAACTCAATATTCGTTTTTTTCCACTAGGTTAACAGTGTTCGTTTTCTTTCAAACTTTCACAAATCTTTCAATTGTATATTACAATGATATTGATATAGGATTGAAGTCTCAAATGTCATTTTGTGCAATATCTGACACTTTACCTGAATCACTTTAATGTCGATCAGGAGAGAAATTAAATTCACGTCTACTTCATTCTGAGTATAACTTGCAAGTTTCAACTGAGCTTTATTGAATAAAAACATACTACATTATGCCCCATGGTGGATAAATATAACTCATTCCTGGTAATCGCGCGAACGCGCGGTTGCGGTTACCGTTAACTAGGTCGTGGGAAACTGGGAATCGAACATGATAATATCTATTTGATTTTGCAAACACAATAAATGCAAATAGCGTGTTTTTTTTTAATTGAATGATAAATAATAATAATAATATATTATGTATATAGCGCCTATCACGATTGATAATCATCTCTAAGCCAACCCTCGAAATTAGCATAGGCCCGATGGCCCGGGGCCACTAACATTTTTTATTTATTTTTTTTTTGCAGATACCCAGTAGTCATGTTTAGTCATGTCTATGGCATGACAAGAGCTTGTTTTCAAATGTAGCATATAGCAAGTTATACCCTTTTCTCACATACAAAATATTGGTTCTAAAGTTAAAAAGTTTCAAGTAAATTGAGCAAGTAATACTGCTGCTAATGAATATTCATACCCAATAAATGTGAAATGTTTGTACTAACCACTGATATTTTACGCGAGAAAATGTATGATTTGATGAATGCTAGAGCCTAGACCAGTGCCTGGTATTTAAGCATTCCAAAGTGGAAGTGTAGTTGTCACTCGTGTGTATTCAATCGCTGTGATTTTTTTATGTTCAAGACAATGAATAAATATACACACACACACATTCATCCTAATTCATGTTTACTTAATTTATCTAACAGTAACAATGAAACAAAAGGGAATGAAAAAAGTATTGCATGGACCTGGTACCCTGAATTTATCAATATGGTTATTGTATTTATTTTACTTTTGTTTTTCCTTATTTTTTTCGGGCCAGTAGATTTCGGTTTCGGGCCACCAAATTTGGAAAAATACTAATTTTACTGGCCCGACCGGGCCACCAAAAAAAAAAAGTTAATTTCGAGCGTTGTCTAAGCGCTTTACAATTTTTGTATTATTACCCCGGTCATAGGAAACAATGCAAACCAGCACACATTGTGTGCACCATCTCCACTCCCTGTAGCCCAGCTGATAGGCATCGTGCTGTCTGGCAGGTTCTACCGGCAGTGTACTAACCGCGATATGCCTAGTTTGAGCGTGCAGCGCTCCGCGCATCGGGTTCGAGATCACCGGTTTTCCGTCTCCATAACGCGATTAGTACTTGCCAGAAAGCTCAGACGCCTATCGGATAGGCTACACTCCCTGGGGAGTATTCCTTCCAAGCGCTGAGTGGGCTCAAGAAGATCGTTCACATAAAGGCTTTCACCTCATACCGGTACCCATTTATACACCTGGGTAGAGAGCAGCAATAGTGGATAAATTGTCTTGCTGAAGGACAAACGCAGTGGGCAGGGTTCGAACTCGGGATCTCATGATCGGAAAGCGCGCGCTCTACCAATCTTGCCACACCACATCCACAAAAGTGGTAAATCACTTGATCGAAGAGCTAAATCGTATGAACACAATGCAATTTTGAGCAAAAATTGCAAACCTTCAGCTCAATTTCGTGAAACTGAATGACACGCTTATTGAAACGAATGAAAAGCTTACGAAATTGACCGAAAAACATATCAAACATGTGATACGCCCCATACGCCTAGGTCACTAATGCACCGGATGCCGCACAATGGTTTTACCTACATTTCGGATTGCGATATCGTACGATGTCTGGAGTATATTCGTGTATTGGCAGTCCCGTAGCATGGGGGTGCTTTGGGTGCGTACACCCACCCCTACCCCCCCCCCCCCCCCCCATTCAGAAAGGTCCACTTTGTATCATTTGACATTTGACGACCCCAACTCCCTGCTTACAAAACTAAAACAGTGGTCTAAATCAGCGAAAGACCCCCCACCCACCCCCCCCCCCCCCCCCCCCCACACACACACTTACACGACTCAACCAGTTGTCTTGGTCCCGTTTTTTAATATACGCACCCCCAAAGCCCAAACCCGACGCCTTGAAAAATCCAGGCTACCGGCCTGAGCGATCACATATTTTGTCTTGGTGTGGTTGTCTTGGGGAGTAATTGTCTTTGGGGGGAGGGGGTGGGGGTTATTGTCTTGGGGGGGATATTCCAGGGGGGTAGTTGTCGGGGGGTAATTATCTGGGGGGGGGGGGGGGTAATCGTCCGGGGGGTAATCATCCGGGGGGTAGTTGTCTTGGGGGTAATAATCCGGGGGGTAGTTGTCCGGGGGGTAGTTGTCCGGGGGGTAGTTGTCCGGGGGGTAATTGTCCGGGGGGTAATCATCCGGGGGGTAGTTGTCTTGGGGGGTAATAATCCGGGGGGTAGTTGTCCGGGGGGTAGTTGTCCGGGGGGTAGTTGTCCGGGGGGTAATTGTCCGGGGGGTAAATGTCCGGGGGGTAGTTGTCCGGGGGGTAGTTGTCCGGGGGGTAGTTGTCTTGGGGGGTAGTTGTCTTGGGGGTAATTGTCTTGGGGGGTAATTGTCTTGGGGGGTAATTGTCTTGGGGGGTAATTGTCTTGGGGGGGTAATTATCTTGAGGGGTAATTGTCTTGGGGGGTAATTGTCCTAGGGGGGTAATTGTCCGGGTGGTAGTTGTCCGGGGGGTAATTGTCCTAGGGGGGTAGTTGTCCGGGGGGTAATCGTCCGGGGGGTGGTTGTCCAGGGGGTAGTAGTCCGGGCACGATTATATACCATTCGCAGCGAAACTTGACCATTGACAGCTTTGATTCTGATTCCAAGTGAAATGTAAAACTTATGATTCTATACATGAACATACCGCGTGTTATAAATGAAGTTAACCCTACTTCAGAACACAGGGTATGGAATATGAAAACAGTTTACCGTATAAATGTTGCATCAAATCGCACTTTGACTTGCATTGGAGGGCAGAGGCAAATAAAATTTGTGATTCTATACATGAACGAGTGTAATCAATAAAGTTAACCCTACTTCAGGATAATGGAGCGTTGAATATCATGAAAACAGTTCACCATATAAATGTTGCATCGAATTGCACTTTGACTTGCATTGGGGAAGGCACAAGCACAAGCAATTACGCGTCGATAAGCTAAAACTATAATCAATTCGATTGGCCTACCGTCATGACCATGCCTCCTATCCATCGTGTCCACACTGAATACTAGAGTTGAGTTTAAACCGGGCATGGTGGTTTATAGGTAAAGTGAAAGCCTCACGTGCGAGTCCCTGCCAGGTTATATCAAACCCCTTTAATGATATAAATGGAACATCTAGCCAAGTACATGGTATACACAGATTAATAAAATGTATACATTTCTAAATCATAGAGCTGTATACAGCCTCTATATCATATCAAATCCAGAATTGCGCTCTAAATCCCGATCACGAATAAAATGTTCGATGAGTCAATCACGCATGCACGGTGAGCATGGTGAGCGATGTTTTTTTTATGAGAAAATACGCGCATTCAAAAGACTCAGAGCGCAAGCGATTACTGTGTACAGAATCCTGTACGTGCACGCACGGCGTCGCGGATTAACGCCTGGCCACTATTTTAAAAATGTATTTATGACTCAATGTTATAACTATATTAAGAAGGAGACTGCTGGAAGATCATCTTTACACACTATGGTGGCTACCCAGTGGGAACAACATCTATACATTGATTATTTAATCGAGCATTAGCAAAATAATGTCAACAAACCTACACAAAATGCAATGTTAAATTTGAAGGAATAATTTTTGTCGAGCAACACAACACCGCGAGTTATATCAAATACTCGTCAGACATGCAGATATCACGTGCTGACTACTTTAACAAGTAATTGTTTCAGTATTAAAGCTATGTTTACATCAACTACTGAGAATGTCCCCAACATTCGAGCATTCTAAACAATATCGCAAACAAATGTATATTACCCACTCGTAGTTGGACACATTTAAGTAGGCCTACGCTGGCCGTCTGATATTGCCATTTCCATAAAATAAATGTATAGCCTAGTCATGATAGCTATGCCACACGCAGATTACCGTACGTGGTGACAAATTAATGTATTCAATGAGTTTATAGATAATGTGTGAGATAAATGATTGTGAACTGGGCAGACTTTAAGACATTGGTGGATATGTTTGGTTTGGAAATGGATTGGAAATGGAACATACATTACTAGTATTAAATATGTACAGATTATGCATACAGTACACACGAAACCGATCAAAAAATAAAACGACAGTAATTATTATTGATCATAACAAGTAGTCTAATTATTAATAGCCCCACATAAATTTATGGTTGTTTTTTGTCGCTGTGCGTATCGTCCATTTCTCTTTTCGCTGACGAGCAAGACATCTCAAGCAGATAGGCGCCAGCCGTATCTTAGGAACAAACAGGGGTACTCAGCGAATGCATACATGATCGGTATAATCTCGTTTTAATACCTTACAACCCCTTTAAAGTATCCGTGACGTCCGATTCTGGAATACCCATGCGGCAGCGCCATGTCTTGAGTTTCAGGCGGAATCGTGTGACACGCACGCAATTATCAAGCGTGGAACGGTTTGTAGCACATGGCTTTGGTACAAAATGGCGCGTCCCTGTGAGCTCTTCGAAGAGCGGCCTCTGCATGCGACGACGCAGTACATTTAAAGGTAGTTTGGATTTGTAAATCAGACGCGTGGTGCCATTTGGCGAACGCCTTGCGATCGGCGTGTAATGCGCATTCGCGTAGTGTTATGTATAGTGAGTGCAAACTAGCTTAAATCAAAATGGCGACACGCGGAGAAGCTCCCCCACGCTTGACGCCTTTAATGTAAGGTGTGAACGCAGGGTGACGGGAGAGTGATGCGGCTGACCGCGAGAATGGGGCAGCTGAGGCGAAGAGAGGAGGCTGGAGAGGGATGGGACCATGCATAATGCACAACCTAATAGAGGTAATGAGTCGAAACGAAGCTTCGAAGCTTCACGATGATACCATGCTCTGCATTCATACATATTGTATGGGGATGTCCTCACATTCTAATTATGATTGTACTGTAACCCTTTTTTTCTTAGCATTCATGATAATCATGATAATTGGACGTGGTCAATTTCTTTTCCAGACACACATTGATAATCAATTTATATAGCCATATGATATTATTATGGGAAAAGTACTGTTGCTAGAGTTCGCCCGTTGCTGAAAGTCGTCCACCTCATATACTTCCAACCAGCACAATACAATACAACATTTCTCGGGGGGAAATGTTTAATAGCAAATAATCACATTCAGGTTAAATATAATGTTAGTAACTGTACATCCATGTTTTTGGTCGAAATGCCGTATTGAGTGCCCGCGAAACGTTATTGAAAATGTATTGGTGGATAAATTATGTTGTTTTTTAGTGAATGAAATGTGAGCATTCTTCGATAAACTATGTTCATATCTTCCACTGATTATGAGTTAGCTACTGATTGTATATGAAGAGCTTAGTACCAAAATGCGCTAAATCCATTTTCCATTACAAATTTAGCTAACGATATAAGTACATAAATAAGTTAGGCAGCTATCTAGAAATTCAAATTTTATGACAATTACAAAATCAAAATTTGGAACGTTCCGTTTTCATATTCGCATAGGCATGTTGTACAAAACTGGATAAAGAAACCTGATTTTTTCCAAAAGTTACAAAAGGGGGTTTAGCGCCTTTTGGCATTAAGATCTTCATATATAGGCTACTACTGAAAATTTAGTTAGCATAATTTCTTAAAATTGTGGTTCAGATTCGTAAACATGGTAAAACAGACGCGCGGTGCCACATTGTGAACGCTTTGCGCACGGTGCGAATCACACACTGGCTCAATGTTATGTAGTGCGTACAAACTAGCCTAGTTAGGCACGTCAAAACCGGTAAATTTACGAGTTTCCTTTATTTGGAGGGGGATTGGGGGTGGTTTGGGCTGGGTTTATTGGTATAATTATAATCATTTATTTTCAAGGATTTTTTGTTATAATTATGGTAAAGTTGTTATCATTTTTCGAGGCTCTTTTGGAGGAATGATGTACTCAGTCTATTGGATATGACTTTAACATGGAGTTCGTGTCTTGGAGATTCCTCATTTAAAAAAAAGTGTTTTGACGATATATCTCATATCTCTAACTGTAGTCAAACCTGTATATAGCCATCGCACATAAGGGAAACATAAGCTTAGTGGCCACTGTAGTCAGGAGACCTCTGTAGACAGGTTAATTACATAATGTTGACTTCCTCTGCAGGGAATTAATTTTAGTGGCCATTATAGGCAGCTTTGCTGCTATAGACAGGTCGCCGCTAAGACAAGTTTGACTGTAATTGAAACACACTGGAATACGCATTCTGCTGCATACTGTTACTATACTGTCGGCCTTGCACCAGGCTTCTATAATAGTCGAGGAGTGAAAATCGATTATGCGTATTATTCATGAGGTATTCATTTCGCTTGATCAAAATGATTTGTTCTATGGAATGCAATTATCTCCCTCTTGTTTTGCCTTTTTATCTATATAGAAAAGGGCGAGGCATTTAGATAATCCAAAAACAATTATCGCCGAATCCCCGTGTAATTGATTTCACGGGAGAAGAGTGTATTCGGATAAACCTATATAGCGACTCCATATTGATACAGGATAACAAATGTAAATGATCGACTAGAATATATGCATCAACTTGCAATATTACTCTCCACTTTCTCTGTCCCTAGATTAACCCAATGTGTGCTGTGTGTGTCATTTAGCTCAGATGCCAATATACACTGATGACTATTATTTTATATTTTGTAACGCTTTTAAAGGGATCTAGTATTAAACTGTTTTGAAATGCATGACATGTGCAAAATATGATGAATGGTTGGTATAATGCGTATTTCTGTGATCTAATGTGTCCTCTGAGTATTGTGTGAAAATGTCATGTTAAATGGATGTTATATGGCCGAGTAATGATCGAAAATGCAAAGCGATATTTGCTAACTCATCACACTGATTTTGTAGACAGTCATGCCTATCCAGTGGATAGTTAGGAATCGGAACACTTCAATCGTAAATATATTTCTAACTAAAGGGAAGTTTGAGTCAAAGATCCTTCGTCTGGGCTGAAAAATCAAAAAGGGAAAATTGAAAAACAAAAACCTGTTCCATGCTTCTTAAATTGCTGAAATGTGGGATCCCACATTTATTCCAATGGATATTTCAGCCCTTTCTGAACCGATTTCGACCAAATAAAGTTTGTTTTATCATTATAATTACATGCATTTTCAAATTCTACACTTAGTTTTTCATTACGGATTACCTCACAAAAAACAACTGTGGTTCAAGTTTTGGTTACTAACATTTATTTTTGACCAAACTGTACTATCCCTTTAATCATAAAACATTTCAAAATGAAGGGGTTATGTGTTTTGTGGAATTCAAACCAAAATTTGAAGTAAAATTAAATTGTCACCAAAATAATGATAAAAACATTAACGTTGGGATAATATTATTGGTAAATGATACGACACCCCAAAACACAAGCTGGACACAACATGCTGCATGGTGCAAACATTGGAATAGATAAACCATGTAAAACAAAACAAAAAAATAAACGGATGTTTGTAATTGATTTGAATTTATTTCCATATTTAACAATCTCAAATCATTTTACAATGAAATAAAAAAAGAAAGCAAGATATTTATGACAAAATGTTTTAATCTAAACATATTAAGCTACAACAAAATTACATAATCAACCAATGGGAAGTTCTGCGACACAATGTTGTTGGAAATGCTAGATGGCACAATTCCTAGAGTGGACGCTACATGCTGTACACGTTTAACTTGAGAATACTTAAGAAGTACCAATTCTTTTTTAAAAGCTTTTTGAAACATCTTAGGAGACATATTTTGATAAAAGTGTCCCATCGGTTTTTTTTAAAGAAAAACAAAATAAAAAAAGAATACTCGCCAAAAGAAAAATCCCATTGACATAGTTTTAATGGAAAGAACAATAATCTCTTTTCCCCACGCACATTTAAACAGATTATTAATGCATTTATTGCATTTATCTGAAATTTGATGTTTTCATCATGAAATCGTCCTCTTAGGAAGTGTTGGCTTATTTGTTTGCGTCTGAACAGTCCTGTATTTTTCCCTAGCAATTGATAACATAATGCAGTACACTGGCGGCTGCGTGGCGGTGTAGCAGTGCAATGTATGCAGTATTGATAAACACGCGTGCTCCCCACATCAATACCGAATAAATAGTATTATAATATCTCCTCCCTAAGAGCATTTTATACATTATCAGTCTCGCAAAAACGCCTGAATTGGCCTTTAAACTTCCCTTTCCGTATAAATTGATTGTACAAGCAGTCCGGTATAGCGGCGGCGCGGCGGTGCATTAATGCATCCAGTATGAAAATATTCACAAAACACACGTGTTCCTCCGATCACCGTCGGAAAAGTTACTCCTTATATGGCGCGGCGTCTGGCATAAACATTGTTGTTAAAAATAAAAAATAATATGACTGAAGAGGATGATGAGGATGCCAGAGAAGGATTCAGATTTTGGAGGTCACTTTGATGAGAGAACATTGTATTGAGCCCGCATGCATGTATTGCTCATTGAGTCTACGCGTCATGTTTAATACATCATGCCACAAAAGGGAATAAAATAGCGCGTACTTCTTTTTTTGTTTTTATAATTTTTGCAATTATTTTTAATAGAGACTTATACTCGTGCTCAACCGATCGAGCGACTTGGTGGAATGGTGACACACATGTGCAAGCGCAAATTGTAGCTCTAGTGCATACTAGTCACAATTAAAACCACAAAAATGTACGTAAGGCACTGTAATTTATCATGTTTTATTGTAACATTACGAAATGGTAATTAAAACAAAACAAAATAGCTTTAACAATGACCATTAACTTTCTTTGATATGTAACATAGTAATATTCATAACTTAAAAGTTAGGTTATTTAACAAGGTATTTTTGAAATTATAAAGAAATAGTATTAAACCAAATAATACATGCATACACTATATAATAGTAACCTTGTAATATTGGGTTTACAGTTTACTAACAAAAAAACATATGACCAAGTTTCAATTATTTACGGCGTATATCAAATGAAAACCTACGCTTGCGGCATCAGCAGCAATTCGAGCATATTTATGACAATATGAAATATTAATACACGTAAATTCAGAAACGAGATACTGCCCGATGTATTTAAGGTCGGCACAAGTCAGGTATGACCGTGCGTATTAAATATGAGATATAATAATGCATAAACAATTTCTTGGATTCCGTTCCGTGTTGCTTCGGGTTATCTGTGGTGATAAAACGCCAGGACTCAATTGAGTTTGATCCCATGCAGCGGACTATCATCGTATTTTTCGTATTATTAACCAGTTCTTGACCGTATAATGTTGGTATAGCACGCATTCTCCATTGACCAAGTATGGTTTATCGCTGGGTACCGCCATCAGCCAGTTAATATACTATGGTTTTCAAAATGAATAGTTATGGAATATTCCATTCCCCGTGCCCGCGTGAAATTAATGTAAAGAGAACAGAAAGAGCTCTATTACCACGGTGTCAGAGAAAGATGAATGAATTTAGACATAATACAAACGGCGTAGGTAGTTAAGGCTAGGATGTTAGCGTGGGGTTGAACACTCTGAACAATCTGATCCACGCTGTGAAACACAGTGTGTTGACAGTGTGATTTCCACTATGGAACACAGTGTGTACACAGTGTGTTCACAATTTGATCCGCTCTGTGAAACGCAGTGAGTTCACAATATGATTCACACTTCGAAACAAAGACTGTGATCCAGTGTGTCCACAATATGTGTTTTAAGAATATGATCCACATTGTGAAACACAGTGTGTTTACAACGTGATCCACTCTGTCAGTGGCGTAGCTTAATGGTCGGACTTATTGGGGGCACACCTTATGTATTTCTTTATTTTTTTTTCAAAATTTCCCTGTAATATTTTCTATTGTTTTGGTCAAATTATTGTGGAGGGGGGGGGGGGCACGTGCCCCCACCCCCGTGCCCCACGTAGCTACCTCACTGCACTCTGTGAACCACAGTGTGTCCACACTGCGTCATGCCGTGTTCACACCGGTACCGTTTTTCTTTGATTCATTGTTTTATGTTTAGGGGGCAAGACTCTCTCTCTCTCTCTCTACGCCACGAAGAATGGAGAGTTCTGGAGAAGAGGAAATGAAAAACAGATTTGGGGATTTGTAGTCGCTTTTACCAGAGATTCATCAACACATTTGTGCAAGTGTGCTTACCGAGATTACTTTTCCCAGATGAATCTCTATTAAAAGAAATCCGCTCCCATACTTTGCTCTAAAAGCGCAGATTGTGTCGTTCTTTAACAAAAAAAATGCCGGTCTTATTACCTAGACAAGATTTATTGGTAAATATGTTGAACGATTGTTTTCGCTAAGCCTGTTCTCACCAAGCCTGACTTAATACCACGACAAGAATTATTAGTAACAATGTTGAACGATTGTTTTCGCTAAGCCTGTTGACAACTCGTGCAGTGCTCTCCTTTCACATAGCCCACTTTTTATTAGAGGTGAATTCCATTCCCTTTACTTTATATAAAATGACACATTTGTGCAAGTGTGCTTACCGAGATTACTTTTCCCAGATGAATCTCTATTAAAAGAAATCCGCTCCCATACTTTGCTCTAAAAGCGCAGATTGTGTCGTTCTTAACAAAAAAATGCCGGTCTTATTACCTAGACAAGATTTATTGGTAAATATGTTGAACGATTGTTTTCGCTAAGCCTGTTCTCACCAAGCCTGACTTAATACCACGACAAGAATTATTAGTAACAATGTTGAACAATTGTTTTCGCTAAGCCTGTTGACAACTCGTGCAGTGCTCTCCTTTCACATAGCCCACTTTTTATTAGAGGTGAATTCCATTCCCTTTACTTTATATAAAATGAAATATTCATATAAAAAAAACAAATTTATTGAAAGCTTTGGCAGTTAATATAATGAGTCTCTCCTGGAATTGAAAGGTTTTAAACATGATCCAAAAGTACCCTTTTTACTTTCAATTTGAGTTCGACGAATCAATGTTGCCACTTATAAAATAAAATGCAATTTTAAAGTATAATATCAACCAGCAGTGAAATTGTAACAATCCATAATACATGTCGTTAAAGTCCCTTTAGACACATCGAATGCGTAAGTTACCTTGTACAGTCTCTGTATATTTGTATTTGATGCTGTCATCTTCTTTAAATTGAGTCTTGAGACTATGGTGCTTTCCCTCTACTTTACTTGTATTGTCTCAGAAGCATGAAGCAGGGGCGCCGAAAACTTCAAGGGATCTAGTAACTTTGTTGACATGTGCAGAAAGTGATTGTTGGTTGATACAATGTGTATTGTTGTGATCTGATATGTCTCCTGGGTGATATGTGATAATTTTACGTTAAATGGATGCTATATGGCCGAGTAATGAGCGAAAATGCAAAGTGATATTCACTATTATAAAGGGAGCGTTGAGTATTGTTTTTTTTCCGAAGTGCCCCCCCAAAAAAATTAATTGTAACTGATTTGGTTGATTTCAATTCCATGTGAAAGATCATCAAAAAAAATATGGGAAATAATAATAATTCCCATTAAAATGCTCTCATTGTTGTGAAATTTGCTTTCAAAATATAATATAAAAGTGATTGACGTCCGGCTATCACTTTTAGAGAATGCTAGCGAATCCTATGCTTACCGCGCATGTACAATGTGTATCGCAAGCGCCGTTCGCCGTTCGCATCGGGATCGGGATCGCGATCATCTTTCGTTCAAAATCTGTTCGGAGTCGCGCTAACACACGGAGAGAAGTCGAGGAGGCGCATAAATCACTGATTTTTAGCGGAATGGAGGGAAAAACCATAATTTTAATCCAACCGATAGTTGGATCACATATTGGAGAATGAATCGGTGGTAAGTACCGTATCATATGTATAATTTTAAGCACAATTAGCGTGCAAAAACAATATTCAGTTTCAGTCCCGTATAAGGAGGACCTAGAACGCTAGCGCTTCGCGCTAGCGTACTCTATAGAGTTAATTTGACTCTTGAGTTGTAACGGCTCTTTTTGAATGATAACAGGGGTTTTTACTTTGTCGTTTGTAATTGTGTATACTTTTCGAGCATGGTGGAGTTATAACTATTAGTTTGTACCGTAATGGTGCAGGTTTTGGTTACTAAAGTTAAGTTTGACCAATACTCAACTATCCCTTTAATCGCACTGGCTTTATACATAGTAATGACTGTCCAGTGGATAGTTAAAAATCCGAACACTTTAATTGTAAAAATCTTTTTAGCAAAAGGTAAATACAAAAAACCGAAACCTGTCCCATGCTTCTATATAATGTTAATACGAATACACCAAAGAATGAGAGAACCGCTTGAGAGTTCCAAGTAAGTTTTGAGGATTTGGACAATGTTACTAGATCCCTTTAATTAAAAACTTGGTCGGGATAAAAAAAAAAATCTGATTTTTAATTTGAAAGTATGGTATATTGCCCTAAATTCTCATAAAGATTTCACTTACAAGTAAAAACATTTGAAGGAGTGAAAAACCCATCAGACGATAGATTATATTTGTTGGTTTATAATTGGTCGGCAAGATTATTAGGTTGCGTGCCTTCTAAACGTAAGGTCCTAAGTTTAAAACCAAAGTGTGGCCATCGTGTTTTTCCTCCCGCAGGAATATTTATCCACATGTGCTGCTCTCAACCCAGTTGTTTAAATGGGTACCTGGACGGATTGGAACTTAGCACTGTGTGCACATACAAGGTGCCTGGCTGGAATGCTCCCCGGGGAGTGGAAATGTGCACTTGCGCAATATAGGTACTCATTTTGCTTAATATTATATATTTGTTGTTTTAGAGTACTCTTCATGTAATAATAGCACATCACAAGTCATGATAGTAAGTAGTAATATAAGTCCAGTCAAACATGTGTATAGTGACCGCCTATATAACGGAAACAAGAAAAGTTACCACTGCAGTGTCACAGGTGACATAGATAGGTTCCGTAGCATTGTTTTCTCTGCGGGGGATCATTGTGGGTGTCCACTACAGGCACATTGGCTGCTATATATTACAGCAGTTGCAACTTAGACAGGTTCGACACTTTGACTGTAAATTAAATCAGTGTCGATCCGTCAGTTTTCTCACCTATAGGACGTGATAGTCCTTGAAGAACGAACAATTGAAGACAATCATGAACAATTGGAGAGATAATCAGCCTGATCAGGCGATAATGGTTACAAATGATTTGCCACTTTGTATTGAAGGATATTGAAGGATACAAGGTTCAGTGCTCTCCATTTATAAAATAACCGTGATTCTTTTGCTCGGCAATCGTAATTATGACCAAAGCGCCTATCAAGTTTTTTTAATTTTATGGCGTATCGTTGTGTTTTTGGTAAGGTTCATTGGGAATAAAGAAAAATTAACAGGCCATACATAACATGCAAAAGACGGTAATGAAAGTAATTTACACTCTACAATAAACCCTCCAAGGCATAGTGAAGTAACAGCGATTGCACAACCGTGGCATAGCTACGGGGGCACGGGGGGGGGGGGGGCACATGCCCCCAATAGTTTGCCCAAAACAGTAATGCATCTCCTCAATTATTCGCGCCCCCTCCCGAATAAATCCGACTACGCTTCGCCATTTAGTCACAAGTGCGTCGAATAAAAAGTGCCAATCATTTTTGTTTACAGTTTGTGTTGTCACGTCCTTAACTATTTTCCATTATCATGATAATGGAAAATTCGATTTCTATATGATTCTCTTGAGAGCTGCAACAACAATAAAATGCTAGAACATATTGTTCTGGTAAAGAGTACGTGCTCTCCATAGAACAAGTGGGTGTAATAACCTGACATAAAATACAGAAAGATGTGATCTATATTGCATTTCAGTAAATATCAATGTTTTCAAATTACACTCGAAATTAGTCTCTAAATAAGTATTGTAATTGCATCATTTTGTTGTCTAATCGAGATAATTATGGTGGCCGAATACATTTAAAATAACAATCTGTAATTTCCTATCATTGTTGCTTCTTTGTCATAAAGTTCAATTTCCATAAGTCTGCGCTAGTTCTTAGTGCGGAACGCCCCCTCAGCGAAATTCGTCCGCATATTAAAAAAGAAATCTTCTCTCGGGCTCCCGACCCGGGGTTTGTGGGCTGTTGTTTGTATATCGGAGGAGTGCGTGAGACATGGCTCGCAAGCAAAAGTGCGAGAGACATTTTAATTTGATCGTCCAGTCACCGTGAATCTCATTCCCGCTCGAGGTCGCCGCGCGTGCCGCATGGTGCACTGCTTCGCTCCACTCACTGACACATAAGCTACTTCGTCTCTCTCTTCATTCCACGTCGTGCGTTTCGTGCGACGAACATGTCTTTTTGCTTGTGCTCCAGCCAGTATTGGATTTGTATAATCAGCTAATACTTTCGAAATACTGAATTCGGTGCACGAATGTTTTCTACGTTACTTTCAAAATACCACGTTGACGTTGGTTTTCTGACTGCGCCCAAAACAAGTTTCTCGTTTGAGTTCCCACCAATTTTGGATTTCTACACGATTTTCGGAAACCCAGCTCCGTTTGTGTAGGGTCTACGAGTATCTGATGTGCTTTGTACATCTGTAATAACATCATTTCCGTAGATAATCATCCAAGTGTATTTACCTATCACCAGGAATGATCTTAGCTTGACGGACTGACCAGCCTGCACAATTTATCTTGGAGTGAAGTTGGGAAACTTTGTTTGGAAATAGTTCGAAAGTCTGATACCATATCCGTTGCCCACATCTGCAACTGTTTTTAACCCATATACAAAACTCTTCGTAAACAAGGCTTGCCTACATTTATGCTGCGAATGAGCATGAGCATGCTGTTGACACTAAGCCTTTAACGAGATTATCAGCCTGCACATACGAAAGCCGTCCATGTGTAATGTTTGGTAAATTCATGGAAAATTACAAACAAAAGCATTATTATGACTGCTAGATATTTACTGCTGCCATCCGAGTATAATTGAAGAAAAACATTGAAGAATTGGACAGGATAATGAATGTTCATGATAGTTTAACGACTTAGTGAAGAAGGAAAAATACATTGAATGCGTTTTATTTCAAGGCCCGTGACATCCATTACCCACTCTAGAGACTTAGCGAGAGAATAAACATCTTCAAGGAAAGGGAAACAAATGAATCATTTGTTTCATTTCAAAGCCTTTAACAGCAATCACCTTGGAGTCTGAGCGAAGGGATAGATACATTCGAGGAAAGGATGAGTTGGTGATTATGCAATCTCTTTGGAACGTTGCCAAACCTGCCGGAGGCAATTCTTCACACGGTGCGCTTCCCCTCCCGTCCTTTCCGCTGCTGAGCCGTATACATCGCCAGCTCTTCCCTGGGAATTAAGGAAGCCTGAAAGAAAAACACAGCCAGAAGCAAGGACCAATTAACTCACAGTTCGATGATTAGAAACCAGTCTTTTTAATGAAACATTATGACCGATTGTGTTCATGCACGGACAGACTTGCAGCGCTGATTATGAAACAGGAGTCAAGAGTGGTGTATGTTATTTCTGCCTTTGTCAAATGAAACATACGACGTATTGTATACACGAGCGAACCCTGCAATAATCCTGTAATTACATCATCTTATATACTTTGGCTAATTATTAATATAATTATGTTTCTGTCGCCAGGAGTAAAGTAAGGGAATACTGTGTTTTCTTTACCCAGTTAGCCATACATCGTTGATACATACTTCAAAGAGAGAAACGGAAGGACATTCACTTTAAATTGATCATACATCGTATTGAGCAAATTGACGTACCATAAGTAGAAACAGAGGCCGCGGAACACATGCATTTCTGTGACATTTAAAACATACTACCAATACATTCGTTTTGTGAATTAGTTGAAATAATACTATAACACTATCGGTGGTGAAGCATTCACGATAACACCCAAATGCTAATTTGAGAGGAGTCATTGGATAACAACATCGATAAAGAGAGATTGATTGCGTACATTGTTTTTCATTTGATGTTTCGCATCTTCGTGTACCCCTGTTGGATCCGTTAATTTAAGTGTCCAACAATCGATCGATGAAAAAGCGCGAGTCGGAGTGACCTCGTTCGGAAACAAATGAAATATTTCTCTCGTATCTTCTTACACAGCCACGTGACGGCAATCCGAGGAAAGCCGATGAAAATTAAATTCGCGCCTTCCAGGGAAGCTTAAAAGAGGTGTTTGCTGGCTGGTTCGTGTATCACGCAGTATTCTTGATATAGTGCATCAAACAGGATCTTCGTGATTGTGGAGCGATTGCAAACTTATCGGATTACGGTAAACATCTCTCAAGAGAACAAACAATATCCCTCAAACGATCCCCTTGGAGTTAGTAGGTCCCCAGTTCTAGGTGCTCTGTTTTGTTAATGGATGATTGAATGGGGGAAAAGGGTACACTACGCGGTCACACTGAGGATAAACAGACGGAGGGATTATCAATTGCAAAGTGAATGACCGATTGAAAGGGGAAAACACTATCTTAGGAACACAATTCATATTATGAAGTGTATTGTTAATGGCTGATTAAAAGGGAGGACACACTACGCAGGAACTATACGAGGAAGTGGTTTAAAGCGAAAACATCATGTCGGACGGTGATGAGCACTTCCGCCTGGTCGTACTGGGATCAGGTAAGGTGGGAAAGACGGCAATCATCCAGCAATTCCTCAACAGCCGGTTCGAGGAGAAGTACAAGGCGACGGTGGAAGACCTGCACTGTCGCGAGTACAACATCAACGGACAGAGTATCAAGGTCGACATCCTGGACACATCGGGAACGATGCAGTTCCCCGCCATGAGAAGACTGTCCATATCAACAGCGCACGCCTTCATCCTCGTGTACTCCATCGACGATGCGAGCTCATTCGACGACGTAAAACAGACCTACAATCAGATCCAGGAACAGCGGTCGAACTACGAGAAGATTCCCATTGTGGTGGTGGGGAACAAAACGGATCAGGAGCTACAGCGGCGGGTGGATCTCGACGACGCCCGCGCTGAGCTAGCGCAAAACAATTGGAACTGCGCCCATCTGGAGGTCTCGGCCAAGGAGAATTTCCTAATACTGGACATCTTCCAGAAGCTTCTGGAGATGGCGAAGATCCCAATCGCGCGCGAATTGAGTCCCGTGCTGAAGCGAAGAATGAGCGAGTATGGATACAAGTCGCGGCAACGAGGAGAACGGAGGAGCTTTAAGGAGAACGACAAGGAGATGTCGAGAAGTCGCAGCTTAATTCGGCGAGCGGCGCGACCCAAAATGAAAACTACAGACCCGAATAAAAATGATTGCGTAATATGCTAGTGCTTGGGCATGTCCTAACATTTTAATGCAACAATCCCAATTGCTGATTAGCGCTCTCAGTACTAAGTTGTGGAAAGTCGTTTTAATTGAGTTATAAAATGCCTGTGCACGTCATGTTATCAAGTGAGTCAATGTGTTTCTTACAGACACACTGGACACGCTGGAGCACGGATAATGCCAATGACGATGTGAACGCGCTTGTAGGTGTTCTGAAATTAGCGTTTCCCTAAGTCTGTCGATGATATGAACTGATATTTGTAAACATTGCAACGTTTCCCTAAAGTTATATCTCATTCTAATCATGGAGAATGGTAAGGCGATGTTATACATTATGTACGGGACCGCGATCAAAACGAGCCAAAGTGCTTATTGCCTGTGTTACAGCCAGTCAAAATAAGCAACTTCGAGATGTTGGACACCTTTGAGAAATAACTTGTAGCTGGGAGTGGCGTCCATCCCATGCATGAGTGGCGGATAAATAGACCACGGTGTCAGACAAATTGATTTTTATTGAGGACCACCATATTATTTCCTACGGAAACCGACCACGGGGATCATAACAATGGATGACGTCCGCGAAAGGATGATAGTGTGTTCTCACTGCTTTTCGTAGTTCGATGTGATTGTCAAATCTATAATATTACGCATGGCTTGCCAATAATATTCAGAGAATGATGCTGGTGTGAACACGTTTTTTATTCACACTTATCACTATTTTATCACACTCTGAGATTGTGAATTTGATTTTGTCGCAGAGTCCTTTGGAATGAACCAAATTCTAAAGAGTTTACCAAAGCACAGTGATTTTGTCAATTCATCTGCGTAATTTAACGATAATTATATTATATTCAATATGCAATACATAACCGTGTTTGTTGCGAATGCCACGACCAAACGCGCGGAAAAGCGATATACTGTATGCTGTGTTCATTATTCATTATTCACTGTAAAGGTGAAAATGAGATCATGCTTATGATACTTATAACATATGCGTGTTTTGTTATAAAGTCGCATCCCGGCTGTTAATGGCGGGAAAATACATTACGTTGCCATGGTAACATGTCTTATGGTGTATAATATGTTTTTCAAGTTGAAGAATTGTTTCCAGAAGCATTTTATTCAGTGGCGTAGCTATGGGGGAGGTGAGGGGGTGGGCCTGTGCCCCCAATAAATTTGAAAAAACAATATTAACATAAGGGGACCATTTTTGTAAAAATAAGAAGTGCATAAAGTGCGCCCCCCCCCCCCCCCCCCCCAATAAGTTGTGTGCCCCCACAATTAATCCGACCACGCTACGCCGCTGATTTCCTCGAACTCGTCGATCAGTATATATCTCTCCGTCTCCCTCTCTTTCTCTCACATACACACACACACACACACACACACACACACACACACACACACACACACACACACACACACACACACACACACACACACACACACACACACACACACACACACATAAGCTCACACACATACACCCACATACGCGCACTAATACACGCACGCACGAACACCCGCACACACACATTTCAGCACACTAGAAAATAATGGGTTATTACTTTTTACAGTCGGTATTTATTTCCTTGTGAAACGCTTCAGCCAATAATTGCAACAATAGATCACCGTCCGTTCAGTAATCAGAAAATATATATAATGCTATCGGCTTGTGTTCAATATATCATCCCTGTATTAAGCAAATGATACTGTATTGGAAATAAATACGAGTGGGTATAATGCATTTCTCTATTATTACAACAATGTTGGAAAATTGTTAGATGGCTTTTCCTAGAATTGAATAACGCGTCACATTTTTGTAAAACTGCACTTTTCAAATTTCGCTGAAATAATGGATACAATGAATTTGTGAATATAGTTACCCTATCGCTATTATGACAAAAGTAGAAACGTGTGTATTTTAATTTATTTATAATTATATGTTATAATGTCAAATTATGTTTTAATAGGTCTGAATATTTTCTACCAAAAAGAATATGTATTTAATTTTTGTGTAAATGTCATATCCAGAACGAAAGCCGAATTGGCCTCAAACTATACATTATATACTGCATGTGGGTAATTCAATACGTACATCGGTCCAAAAATAGCACACATGAAGCATTATAAGCGTATTAAAATTGATAAAAGAAACATGCGTAATTGGAGCATATTTATCAAAACCCCGCTCCAATACAAATGGCAAAAAAAACAACACATACAAACGTATTAAGGGGAAATAAAGATACATTTTATACAATCGTGTACGTAAAGGCCTACCTCTCCCCTCCCAGTGACTTAGCCCACGCTGCATCACTGACGTAACGCCAACAAAATCTCCTTTCACTCTCTCATGAGTAAAACAAAACGGCGGACGTGCCATCGATTTGATAGTTCGCCATGTCGTATCCTGTGGCGATGGTAATGAAAGGGTTACGTACTGGATTCAAGTTCACAGAATAATTCTGTACTGCGAAGGGTACGGTTTATTAGGACCCAATCACCCATTACAAGGGTAACGTGCACAACCAGGGGGGCAGAAGCGCGTTCACAGCTATGGCGGGCTTTGTGTGCCAAATTAATCTGGAGCCGGTGCATGGTATCAAGGGAAACTGATATTATCATGAGTATCGTACGATATCTAAGCTGTGATTAACCATAAATATACTTAAATAAGACAGGATGGTGCTCATGATACCATAATTTCTTTAAGAATGAACAATGACCACTTTTTGCTATTTATTGAGATATTTAATGCATCAGTATACTATTTTAATTTTTGGTGTAAAATATAGTTCGGTCTTCATCCCGTTGAATATGCTTCTATTGTCTGTTGTTAATGGGAGAAAATAATGTGAATAACCCAATCTTGTCACATTAAATACGAATAATATCTTATTTTTCGCGTATAATAATAATTTACGCTAATCTTTTAAGGATAACACACTTAGTCAATGTTGACGTTACCATCTATTTCAGTCTAATGTAAAGAATGCACGCCGGCCTGGGTCATTCAAATATCCACATTATCTCCTGTAAAATAAGACTCTTTTTAATGAACCGATGCATACAAATTAGTTATCACGATGCGTATAATCCATGTGATAATTGCTACGAAACGCCTTCCATAACCACATCCGTCCGGATATTCATCGCAAGATGCACGCCGTGATCTCAGTGATCACGTGACCTTGAGTAAATCTATGGTGCTGACGTCATAAGAGCCCGTGCAGAAATTAATTACACACCACGGGTCCACCATCTGAATAACACCGATTTAGTGAAGGGGACATGTGTCTCTGCTTTTTTTTTTTGTCTTGCCCCCCCCCCCCCCCCCCCCCCTCCAAAATGACGTCCATCTGCCTAGGCTTACGTCACTACCGACGTGTCATTCATAAGTTGCTGGTAGCAGGGTAGTACAGACAGTGATGGCGAGAATAAACAAACAGGCTTTACTTAAAGGCTGTTTCGAACGGGGATGCTACCCAGCGGTTCGCCATTGTTAACTAAAGGCTAGTTTGTGCGAACTGCATAACACTGAGCCAGTGTGTATATCGCACCGTGCGCGAAGGCGTCGCAAGATGGCACCGCGCGTCTGATGCACGAAGCCGGCCCACCTTTAAAGCTAAGAGAGCGGTTAATCGAAACAGTCTTTCAGGTTCCGTAGGTAATGGGTTAAACGAGTTATATCACAATTTCAAATAAAATAATTGTACCCCTATTTGCATTTAACATGTTTTACTTTGATCTTTTTGAATGAATATAACTTGCAAATTTACTGTTTAAAAAAAATTGTATTACAAGCTCAAATTAATGTTTAATAACTTGATGTGGATAAAACGCGACCTACATTTTCTGTGAACTTTGTTTGCATCTATCTTTTGTAATGTTTTTATTATTTTTAATTAATTTATTTCATGTTAATACATGTATTTATTTGTTTATTTACCTATGTATTTATGTATGTATTTTATTATCAATTACTTACTTATTCATTAAACTTATTTAAATTTGCCTTTTCCAATTTCGATCCATTCAAAGCTCAATGGATGTAAACATCTATTTGCCATATTTATTCTGAAAAAATGCCATTGAACAATCAAATATTCTTTTGTTTTAAAATATTATTTTACAACCTAAACCTTCCTTTAATACAAGCGTTCTTGTCCATTTTAGATCAGAGTAAAGATCAATGGATGTATATAAAATTCATCTGCCCACATTCATTATGAAAACGACATTGAAAATTGAAGATCATCTTTTCTAAATTATTGATCGGCGTCCTTCATCTTGCTAAAAAAAAAACCCAGACAACAACCGTCATCGGAATCCGTAATTTTTCTAGACACGTATAGAACTATCTTTGCCAGCGCGAGGCAGTGCTGAAGCAAGAGTTATTTTCGGTTGGGGGGGGGGGGGGGGGGGTGGGGGGTGATGACTGGTGTATATTCTTTCGTGAGGGGGCATAAGGAAGGACATTTATTTGTTTAATAGGCATGGGGGTCACTGTCTTGTAGATGCAACCGAGTGACAATGTTTTAAATTTGAACGGGGCACGAAGGCGGCACCAGGGGGTACATGCCCTCCAGCCCCCTTCGCGGTAAACTACCGTCACCGGTCTCAAGTTAAAGGATAGATACATAGAGACAAGATAGAAAGAAGAGAAAGAGAAAGAAGCAGAGGGAGGAAGAGATGGAGAGAGAGAAAGTCGTATTCATTTGAAATTTTAATTAAAAGGGATACGACTTCTCTCTCTCCATCTCTTTCCCTCCCACCTCTGCTTCTTTCTCTTTCTCTCTTTCTATCTTCTCTTGTATCTATCCTTTACTAGTGAGAAACCGTTGACCGTAGTACCGCGAAGGGCGGGCTGGAGGCATGTACCCCCCTGGTGCCCCCTACTTGCCCCCGTTCAAATTTAAAACATTGTACACTCGTTGCATCCTACAAGACAGTGACCCCAATCTATTAAACACAATATCTAAAAAGGTCCAGTCCTTATGCCCCCTCCACCGAAAATGAATCTACACCTGGCAGATCACCCCCCACCACCACCCCCCCCCCCCCCCCCCCCCCCCCCCCCCCCCCCCCCCCCCCCCCCCCCCCCCCACCCCCCCCGCCCCCCCCCCCCCCCCCCCCCCCCCCCACCCACCCCCCCCCCCCCCCCCCCCCCCCCCCCCCCCCCCTCCACCCCCCCCCCCCCCCCCCCCCCCCCCACCCACCCCCCCCCCCCCCCCCCCCCCCCCCCCCCCCCCCTCCCCCCCCCCCCCCCCCCCCCCCCCCCCCCCCCCCCCACCCCCGCCCCCCCCCCCCCCCCCCCCCCCCCCCCCCCACCCCCCCCCCCCCCCCCCCCCCCCCCCCCCCCCCCCCCCCCCCCCCCCCCCCCCCCCCCCCCACCCCCCCCCCCCCCCCCCCCCCCCCCCCACCCCCCCCCCCCCCCCCCCCCCCCCCCCCCCCCCCCCCCCCCCCCCCCCCCCCCCCCCCCCCCCCCCCCCCCCCCCCCCCCCCCCCCCCCCCCCCCCCCCACCCCCCCCCCCCCCCCCCCCTCCCCTCGCGCGCTCTTACACCCACTCCTTCTCCCCCCCCCCCCCCCCTCCCCCCCCCCCCCCCCCCCTCCCCCCCCCCCCCCCCCCCCCCACCCCCCCCCCCCCCCCCCCCCCCCCCCCCCCCCCCCCCCCCCCCCCCCCCCCCCCCCCCACCCCCCCCCCCCCCCCCCCCCCCCCCCCCCCCCCCCCCCCCCCCCCCCCACGAAAATAACTCTTGCTTCAGCCACTGCCTCGCGCTGGCAAAGATAGTTCTATACGTGTCTAGAAAATAACGGATCTCCGATGACCAGCCGTTTGTAGTCTGGGTTTTTTTTCTTAGCAAGATGAAGGACGCCGATCAATAATTTAGAAAAGATGATCTTCAATTTCAATGTCGTTCTCATAAATGAATGTGCAGCATGAATTATTATATACAACCATTGATCTTTACTCTGCTCTAACAATGGACAAGACGCATGTATAAAGGAAGGTTCTAGGTTGTAAAACTAATAATTAAACAAAAGAATATTTGATTTTCAATGCATTTTCAGAATAAATATGGCAAAATAGATGTTTACCATCCCATGAGCTTTGAATGGATCGAAATTGAAAGGCAAATTTAAATAAGTTACTGAATAAGTAAGGTAAATGATAAATAAATACATACATAAATACCATAGGTAAACTAAACAAATAAATACATTGTTATTAACATGAATAAATTAATTAAAAATAATACAAAAACATTACAAAAATAGATGCAACAAAGTTCACAGAACAATGTAGGTCGCGCTTTTATCCACATCAAGTATTAAACATTAATTTGAGCTTGTAATACAATTTTTTAAACAAGTAAACTTTTGCAAGGTTATATTCAATTCCAAAAGATCAAAGTAAAACATGTTAATGCCAATAGCGGTACAATTATTTTATTGAAATTGTGATTAAACACGTTTTAACCCATTCCCTACGGGAACCTGAAAAGGACTGTTATCGAATAACCGCTCTTTAGCTTTAAGCGTGGGCCCAGGGCTTCGTCGCCCTACAGACGCGCCGGTGTGCCATCTTGCTGAACGCCTTGCGCACGCGTGCGATTATACACACTGGCTCAGTGTTATGCAGTTCGCAACAAACTAGCCTTTAGTTCACAATGGCGAACCGCTGGGTAGCTAGCCAACCCCCGTCTCCGAACAGCCCTTTAAGGTAGCCTGTTTGTTTATTCTCCCATCACTGTCTGTCACTACCCTGCTACCAGCAACTTAAGAATGACACGTCCATGGTAGTGACGTAAGCCTAGCAGATCGGACGTCCATTTTGGAGGGGGGGGGGGGGGGGGGGGGCAAAAGACCAAAAAAAAAGAAGACCATGTCCCCTTCACTAAATCGGAGTTATTCAGATGGAGACCCCGTGGTTTGAAACTAATTTCTGCACGGGACTTATGGCCGTCAGCAACCAAGATTCCACTCAAGGTCACGTGATCACTGAGATCACGGCCGAGCATCTGCCACTAATATCCGCACGGATGTGTATGGAAGCGTTTCGTAGCAATTATCACCATGGATAATTACGCATCGTGATCAACTAATTTGTATGCATCGGATCATTAAAAAGAGTCTTATTTTACAGGAGATAATGTGGAATATTTGAATGACCCAGGCCGGCGTGCAATTCTTTACAATTACGACTGAAATCAGATGGTAACGGTCAACATTGACTAAGTGTGTTATCCTTAAAAAGATTAGCGTTAAATTATTATTATACCTGCGAAAAATAAGATATTATTCGATTTAATGTGACAAGATAAGATTGGTATTCACATTATTTTCTCCCAATTAAACAACAGACAATAGAAGCATATTCAACGCGCGATGAAGACCGAACTATATATTACACCAAAAATTAAAATAGTATACTGATGCATTAAATATCTCAATAATAGCAAAAAGTGGTCTCATTGATCATTCTTAAAGAAATTATGGTATCCTGAGCACCATCCTGTCTTATTTAAGTATATTTATGTTTCAATCACCAGCTTAGATATCGTACGATACTCATGATAATATCAGTTTCCCTTGATACCATGCACCGGCCTACCATATTAATTTGGCACACAAAGCCACGCCATAGCTGTGAACGCGCTTCTGCCCCCCTGGTGTTGTGCACGTTACCCTTGTAATGGCGTGAATTGGGTCCTAATAACCGTAACCCTTCGCAGTACCAGAATTATTCTGTGAACTTGAATCCAGTACGTAACCCTTTTCATACCATCGCCACATGGATACGACATGGCGAACTATCCAAATCCGATGGCACGGTCCGCGTTTCCTTGTTTTTACCTCATGAGAGAGTGCTGAAGGACGATTTTGGTTGGTCGCCGTACGTCAGTGATGCAGCGTGGGTCTACAATGTCAACTGAGGAGAGGCGGAGACGGTAGCCTTTACTTACACGATTGTATAAAATGAATCATTATTTCCCCCTAATACCGTTTTGTATGTGTTGTTTTTTTTGCCATTTGTATTGGAGGTCTCTGCCGGTTATGAATAAATATGCTCCAATTACGCATGTTTCACTTTATCAATTTTAATACGCTTATACTGCCTTCAATGGTGTGCTCAATTTTTGGACCGACTGTACGTATTGACACTAGTCCACATGCAGTATATAATGTACTAGTTTGAGGCCAATTCGCGGCTTTCGTTCTGGATATGACATTACACAAAAATTAACCAATACATATACTTTATGTCTAGGAGAAAATATTCAGACCTAATTAAAACATAATTTGGACATTATAACATATAATTATAACATAAATTAAAATACACACGTTTCATACTTTTGTCAAATAGCGATAGGGTAACTATATTCACCAAATTCATGTATCCCCACCATTATTTCCAGCCGAAATTTGACAAAGTGCAACCAGTTTTACAAAAATGTGACGCGTTATTCAATCTAGGAAAAGCCAATCTAACAATTTTTCCCAACATTGTTGTAATAATAGAGAAACTGCATATTATAACCCACTCCGTATTTATTCCACAATACAGTATCACTTTGCTCTAATACAGGACGATGATATATTGAACACAACGCGATAGCATTATACTATATTTTCTGATTACTGAACGGACACGGTGAATCTATTGTTGCAATTATTGGCTGGCTGCTGAAGCGTTTCAACAAGGAACAATAATACCGGACTCGTAAAAAAGTAATAACCCCCATAATTTTTCTAGTGTGCTGGAATGTGAGTGTGCGAGGTTTGTTCGTTCGCGTGCGTGTATTAGTGCGCGTATGTAGGTGTGAATGTGTAGGTGATGCTTATGTGTGTGTGTGTGTGTGTGTGTGTAGCCTGTGTAGCTGTGTGTGTGTGTGTGTGTGTGTGTGTGTGTGTGTGTGTGTCTGTGATAGGTGTGTGTCGTGGTGTGGTCGTGTGTGTGTATGTGAGAGAAAGACGAGGGAGACGGACGAGATATACTGAATCGCCGAGCCGTTCGAGGAAATCAAGCGGCCCGTAGGTGGTCGAGATTAATTGTGGGGGCACACAACCTTACTCTGGAATGGGGGCTGGGCGGGGGGGGTGGGCGCGCACTTTCTGCATTCCTTATATTTACACTACAAAGGTCCCCCTTATGTCATATTAGTTTTTTCAAAATTATTGGGGGCACAGGCCCACCCCCTCACCTCCCCCCATAGCTACGCCACTGAAAAAATGCTCTCTGGGACAAACCATTCTTCAACTTGAAAAAACATATTATACACCATACAGACTGTTACCATGGCAACGGTAATGTATTTTCCCCGCCATACACAGCCGGGGGTATGCGACCTTATAACCAAAACACGCATTATGTTAAAAGTACATAAGCATGATCTCATTCACCTCTTACCAGTGCAATAATGAAAATGAACACAGCTTACCGTATATCGCTTTTTCCGCGCGTTTGGTCGTCGGCAATCGCCAACAAACACGGTTATTTATGCATATTGAATAATATAATTATCGTTTAAATTACGGCAGATGAATTGACAAATCACTGTGCTTCTGGTAAAACTCTTTAGAACTTTGGCTTCATTCCAACAGGACCCTCTGTCGACAAAATCAACATTCACATCTCAGAGCTTGTGATAAAATAACGGTGATAAGCTGTGCAATAAAAACGTGCTGTCACACCAGCATCAATTCTCTGATTATTATTGGCAAGCCCATGCGTAATATTATAGATTTGACAATCACATCGAACTACGAAAAGCACGTGAGAAACACACTATCATCCTTTCGCGGACCGTCATCCATGATATGATCCCCGTGGTCGGTTTTTCCGTAGGCAAATAATATGAGTGGCGTCCTCAATAAAAATCAATTTGTCTGACACCGCAGGTCTATATATCCGCCACTCATGCAAGGGATGGGACGCCACTCCCCCGCATACAAGTTATTTCTCAAAGGTGTCCAACATCTACGAAGTTGCTATTTTGACTGCTGTAACACAGGCAAATAAGCACATTTGGCTCGTGTTTTGATCGCGGTCCCGTCAATAATGTATAACATCGCCCTTACCCATTCTCCCATGATTAGAAGAGATATAACTTCTACGGGAAACGTTGCAATGGTTTACCAAATATCAGTCATAATCATCGACAGACTCTAGGGCAACGCTCTAATTCAGACACCTACAAGCGCAGATCCACATCCCGTCATTGGCATTATCCCGTGCTCCAAGCGTGTCCAAGTGTGGTCCTGTAAGAAACACATGACTCACTTGATAACCATGACGTGCACAGGCATTTTATAACTACAATTAAAACGACTTTCCACAACTTAGTACTGACCCCGATCGTCAATCAGCAATTGGGGATATGTAGCATATAAAATGACTCCTAGGACCATGCCCAAGCAACTAGCCATATTACGCAATCATTTTTAATTCGGGTCTGTAGTTTTCCATTTTGCCCGCGTCGCGCCCCGCATCGCCTGAATTAAGCTGCGACTTCTCGAACATCTCCTTGTCGTTCACCTTAAAGCTCCTCCGTTCCTCTCGTTGCCGCGACTTGTATCCATACTCGCTCATTCTTCGCTTCAGCACTGGGACCCTCCAATTCGCGCTCCGGCAGATTGGGAATCTTCGCCATCTCTCCAGAAGCTCTGGAAGATCGTCCAGTAGTAATAGGAAATCTCCTTGGCCGAGACCTCCCAGATCCGGGCGCCAGGTTCCAATAGTTTTTGCGCTAGCTCAGCGCGGGCGTCGTCCGAGATCCACCCGCCGCTCGTACTCCTGATCCTGTTTTGTTCACCCACCACCACAATGGGAATCTTCTCGTCCCGCTAGTTCGACCCGTCTGTTCCTGGATCTGATTGTCAGGTCTGTTTTACGCTCCGGTTCGAACATGAGCTCGCATCGTCCGACTGCGAGTACACGAGGATGAACCGCGCTGCGCTGTTTGATATGACAGTCTTCTCCATGGCGGGGACTGCATCGTTCCCGATGTGTCCATGGTTTGTCGACCCTTGATACTCTGTCCAGTTCGATGTGTACTCGCGACAGTGCAGGGTCTCCACCGTCTCGCCTCTGTACTTCTCCTCGAACCGGCTAGTTGAGGGAAATGCCTGGAATGATATGCCGTCTTTCCCACCTTACCTCGATCTCCCAGGTACGACCAGGCGCGGAAGTGCCTCATCACCGTCCTCCGACATGATTGTTCTTCGCTTTTTAAACCACTTCCTCGTATAGTTCCTGCGTAGTGTGTCCTCCCTTTGTCAACTCAGCCATTAACCAATACACTCATAATAATGAATTGTAGTCTCATAAGCCGATACGTGTTTTCCCCTTTCAACTCGGTCATTCACATTTGCACAATGATAATCCCTCCGTCTGTTTATCCTCAGTGTGACCGCAGTAGTGTACCCTTTTCCCCCACTTCAACTCATCCATTAACAAAACCAGAGCCCACCTAGAACTAGGGGACCCCTACTAACTCCAAGGGAATCGTTTGAGGGATATTGTTTGTTCTCTGAGAGATGTTTCCGTAATCCGATAAGTTTGCAACGCTCCACACCAATCACGAAGATCCTGTTTGAAGCACTATATCACAAGAATACTGCGTGATACACGAACCAGCAAGCAAACACCTCTTTTAAGCTTCCCCTGACGGCCCAGCGAATTTAATTTTTCATCGCTTTCCTCGGATTGCCGTCAACGTGGCCTCCTCGTGTAAGAAGATTACCGACAAGAGAAATATTTCATTTGTTTCCGAACGACGGTCACTCCGACTCGCGCTTTTTCATCGATCGATTGTTGGACAACTTAAATTAACGGACTCCAACAGGGCGTAACACGAAGATGCGAAACATCAACATGAAAAACAATGGTACGCAATCAAACTCATCATTACTCGATGTTAGTTATCAATGACTCACCTCAAATTAGCATGTTGGGGGTTATCGTGAATGCTTCAACCAACCCGATAGTGTTATAGTATTATTTCAACTAATCACACAAAACAGAATGTATTGGTAGTATGTTCTTAAATGTCACAGAAATGCATGTGTTCCGCGGCCTCTGTTCATACTTATGATACCGTCAATCTTTGCTCACTACGATGTCCCATCAGATCAATTTAAGTGAATGTCCTTCCGTTCTCTCTATGAAGAACCTGTATCAACGATGTATGGCTCACAGGGTCTAAGAAAACACAGTATTCCCTATACTTTACTCCTCAGGCCGACAGAAACATAATTATACTAAATAATTAGCCACAAAGTATATAAGATGATGTATATTACAGGATTATTTGCCCAGGAGTTCGCTCGTGTATACAATACGTCGTCTGTTTCATTTGACCAAGGCAGAAATAAACATACACCACTCTGACTCCTCTGTTTCATAATCAAGCGCTGCAAGTCTGTCCGTGCCATCGAACAACAATCGGTCATAATGTTTCATTAAAAAGGACTCGTTATATCTAATCATCGACTGTGCAGTTAATTGGTCCTTGCTTCTGGCAGTCTGTGTTTTTCTTTCAGGCTCCTTAATCTCCCAGGGAAGAGCTCTTGGCGATGTATACGGCCTCTCAGCAGCGACAAAAGGACGGGAGGCGGCAAGCGCACCGTGTGAAGAATAGCCCTCCGGCAGGTTTGGCAACACGTTCCAAAGAGATGCATACATCCCAACTCATCCTTTCCTCCGAATGTACTTCTATCCCTCCTTCGCTCCCAGACTCCAACGGATGATTGCTTGTTAAAGGCTTTTGAATGAAACAAATGATTCATTTGTTTCCCTTTCCTTGAAGATCGGTTTATTCTGACGCATAAGTCTACCTAGAGTGGGGTAATGGATGGTCAAGGGCCGATCTGAAATAACGCTGACAATGCCTGGGCCTTCGTCATCAGCTAAGTCGTTGGTATCGTTCAGGATATAAGGCTGTGTGCCCGGGACATTGGAGTGGATTGGGTGCGTACACATTATAACTCGGATATGGCCCAGCACAACGAAAATATCTAGGCAAGGTCACTAAAAAGCTTTTGGTTTGTAATTTTCCAAGCTGAACATTACCCAAACATTACTCATGGACCGGCCTTTCGTATGTGCAGGCATCGATAATCTCGTTAAAGCTCTAAGTGTCAACAAGCAATGCTCATGCTCCATTCGCAGCAATAAATGTAGGAGTATAGCTATAGATGGGGGCCGCCTCCTCCTG